>JBAGKK010304068.1:6432-40873 GCA_037177015.1 Euceroptres primus
TTGATAAAAATATATTTTTAAAGCTATTTTCGTACTAAAAAATTGATAAAAATATATTTTTAAAGCTATTTTCGTACTAAAAAATTGATAAAAATATATTTTTAAAGCTATTTTCGTACCAAAAAATTGATAAAAATATATTTTTAAAGCTATTTTCGTACCAAAAAAAAGTTGTGCCCTATTCAATGAGAAGTTAGCTGATACTAATAAATGCGCACTTTACTGGTTTCAAACGTTCCTTTTTCACTTATACAACATTCATTTAATAATAGCGACTAAAATAAAAGCAAGAGTTGGTCAAGAAGCTTCTGAGTAAAAAAGGACCTTTGCAAATGGCACTTTTCATCAAACGCAAGTACAAATGATCCATTCACGTGTCATTACACAATTCTATACTTGTTTATGTACAAGTATCAAAAGAAGTGTTACATAAATGAGTATAAAAGGCCAGCAGTTGATCATAAACTGAAAGAACTTTCTTTGCAATCATTTAATGATTGAAGAGTCTTTGCTTTTTATGAAAACAAAATGCTATAAAATGAAGATTCTTTGAACAATTAGGATTGAAGGCACAAGTAGGTCAAGTAGTCTAACGATTGAAGGGATGTGGAAACGTTTGCGGACAAGTTAGGGGAGAAAAATGAAGAGGAAGTTTAAAAAAGGGAACAGTTTTAGAGACTAGAACATCTCTAGAAATAAACAGAAAGTTTTATTAGAAAGAATTATAAGTTCATGTGGAAAGAAAATTGGGGAGAAATGAAAAAGAAATTTTAAATGAAGATAACTTTTAATTAAAGAGATTGTGGCGCTAAAGAATAAGTGCACAAAAGAAGGTAAATAAAAGAAGAGAGAATAAGACCTCCTAGAACAAATAAAAGAAGGCTAAATAAAATGGGAAAAAGCGAAACAAATAGGGTCAGAAATTCCAAGTAAGCACTTTCTTTAAATAATAATTGGAATTAGGTTTTGAAAACATCAGTAGTTGTTTGAGTGATTTATATCAACAGGACTTTGGACTGGAAAGAATTTTCGTTTATCTTTGAGAGACTACAAATTTTTATCTCTGTTCCTTTTTTCACAGGAAATGAGAATTCGATCTTCTTTGATGAAAATACTTTTTCGTAAAATGTACATATTTGTTTGGCTGCCTTAAGTGTGAGTGAATGCCTCTACGAAATTCACATCGCTTGTTTGTGTTCGGTTCTACTTGATAAACGCAGCCAGGGGTTGGTCATTGCTTAGGAGGGTGGAAACTTCAAAAGAGGAAAGTAACTTGAGATCTGTCTTACTGATAGTTAGAGTGCTAGTAGAAGTTATTGATCAGTTTTGCATCTGACGTATAACTCACAGGTATAAAAATTCATGCAAATTTTTATTGACTATAATTCGATATCGAACACAATCTTAAAACCAATCATTAATAATTCTTTCTGTTAATTAGCGTGACTATATTTTGATCTCAATCTTCTTACTTTTATAAGTACGGAATACCCAGAAGAACGTTTCAGTGGGAAATTAGTCCATTTCCAGTTCTTTTCCCGTGTCTATTTTTTTTTAATGACACACAAATGTAAATTCACGCAGCGCGTAGCGTCTCACGTGCGTGGCTAAGCGTACGAAATGAAAAATGCAACAGCTCGGACAGGATGTGGCGACAACAGTTTTGCACATTCATACATAATTACGCCTATACATGTACGAGAATGCCTGTGAACGTTCTCGTATTTGCTTACACTACTGGTCGAATATTCGTGCATCTTGTATGGACATATGAATGCATATTAGGTCGTGCGTTTGTGTCACTAAAGGCACTCGTGCTGCGAATCTCTGCAACCTTTACGATGTAGGTAAAACGTGCGCTTGCTTATTTCCTTTTCGTATATGTACATATAATATATATTACGTCAACTCGTATGGCCTCTTTAAGATTTAATGCACTGTTTATATTTCGACCATTTAGTATATCTTCATTTGGGTTCATTGTTTATGCTCGAAAAATATCCTAAAGTCGTTACAAAATTATTCCTTTAGTTTGTATGTATTGCATGTATTACAAACAGGAAATAATAAAATTTAATTATCCTTTTATTATATGATGGTACTTTAATGCTGAATTTCGAAAATATCGCAGTCAAAGAGTTGAATTAATAGAAATGGAGTGAATTGGTGTAGTTTATACCTCTCTTAACAGAAGCTGTAAGTAATATCCGATTATTAAAATTATTTTTTTTTTTGGACATAAATAATAACTTGAACATTCAATCAAAGTGTCCAGCGTTCTGGAAATCCTTGAAAACCTGAAAAAGTCCTTGAATTTTCTTTACCTGGAAAAAACTGGAAAAATCCTTGAATTTCATTCATAGTGGAATTCTTATCTCTACATCTGAATTAGTAGTTTTCCTCAAATGAAATAATGAGATGAAATAATTTCAAATTAAATAATTATTTATCAATTGCTTCAGTCGAGGCTTCAGTAAGCTATTGTAGAAAACTACTGATTCGCTTAGTAAGGCTAGTTTACTAATTCAGGTAATTGTACAGTTTAGTGACTTTTCAGAATTTTGACTTTTTCGATCCGATTTTTTTTAAAGCTTTATTTTATCACCAAAATAAGAAATCAATCGGGGCAACTCGAAAAATTAATGCACTTTTTATTATTTTATTAAAAGGTTTAAAAATATAAATTTTAAATTTTAAAAATTCCCAATTCGCTGCAATCTTTTTTTAAAAGTTTTATTTTATCGTTGAAATCTTTTTTTAAAAGTTTTATTTTATCGTTGAAATCTTTTTTAAAAGTTTTATTTTATCGTTGAAACAAGAAATCCAACCTCCTTATGTCCCCCCAAAATAATTGAATTTTTCTACAGTGTCGAAAGATATTGTATAATATAATTTATATAATTTGTAAGCTTTCAAAAAATTATATTATATTATACAATGTCTTCGGATTTCTGATATATGGAAAAATTTAATCAATCAGGGGGGGGGGTACCCAAAAGGGATTGGGGGTCTCTTCAGTTCATCGAATTGCTGGTCAATTAAATGAAAGTTTATGTGCTCCCACCCCCTGATTAATGAAATTTCTCAATATAACAGAAGATATATTCAAGAAATATAAATAAACTTTCATTTAATTTTGCCTCCCCTGATTAATTAATTTTTTTCATAAATCAGAAGATATTTTATAATGTGATATAATTTTTTTAAAGCTTGCGAATTATATTTCGCAAATAAATAAAATGGCAATTTTTTTAAGTTCCTCAATTGATTTCTTGTTTCAATGATAATACAAAGCTTTTAAAAAAAAGACCGCAGCTAAAAACTCGAAATGAGTAATCTTTTCAATTTTAAATTTAAATTTTTTAATTTTTTAAATAAAATAATAAAAAGTGCATTAGTTTCTTCATTTCCTCGGATTGATTTCTTGTTAGAGTAATGAAATAAAACTTTTTTTTAAAAAAAGGCAGCGAAAAACTGGAAATTGGGAATTTTTTAAATTTTAAGTTTAATTTTTAAGTTTTTTAATAAAATAATAAAAAGTACATTCATTTCTCGACTTCCACGGATTTATTTCTTAGATTGATGATAAAATAAAGCTTTTTAAACAAAACCGGATCAAAAAACTCAAAACTGGGAATTTAAAAAAATTTTAATATAAATTTCACAGTTTTTTTAATAAAATAATAAAAAGTACATTAGTTTTCCAGCTCCCCCGATTGATTTCTTGTTTTCGTAACGAAATAAAGCTTTTAAAAAAGAACGCAGCAAAAAACTGAATGTTAGGAATTAAAAAAATTTTAAGCCTTTTAATAAATGTAAAGTAATAATAATGTAAAGTAAATTAGTTTTTCGAGCTTCTCAAATTAATTTCTTGTTTCAATGATAAAATAAAGCTTTTTAAAAAAAGACCGTAATGAAAAAGAAAGCTTTTTTAAAAAAAAAACGGATCGAAAAAGTCGAAATTGGGAAAACTCACTAAAATGCATAATTGTTAGTTAGGCTTGTTAAGTGAATTTGTAGTTTTTTATTGTAAAATAATAGTTTTTTATTAAAGATTAGTAGAAAACTACTAATTATTTTTAGAGAATATTCCATTAAACAAAAAATAGTTTTTTGAGCTTATGCAGGGTTATAGGTAAACTCAAGAATTTCATAAATCGCATAATAAACAGTTTATATGGTTAATTTAATTGTTTCTATTATACAGGTTCAAGGAAAAGAGATTTTTTCCATCAAAGTTTATGGTAATAATTAAAAAAATAGTACATACCTAGAAAAATTTATTTTTTGACCTGGAAAATCTGGAAAAGTTCTGGAATTGTTTGTAGAAGAAACGCTAGACACCCCAATTCAATAGAATTTCATCATGTTATCATGCATATTGCAGAAAATGTAATAACAAACTTTTAATGAATTTTTCAATTTAAAATTTAACGAGAAGTTCGAAAAAAGTAAAAGGATGGGTATTAAAGAATATGACCCATTAATGAATGGGTCATAGCGAGAAGTATTGATACCGTTAAATTACGTAACTTGTCTGACCTTTTGTGCCATTTATCTTTAAAAGCAACATGTGAGCCAGGTATAATTAAATTTCATACAGTGATCGAGACATCCCACATAGGGTCATTTTCGAACCCACTTATGAACTTCTACCACGACAATGAAACTATAACGGAAAATGGGAAGGTGCAAAAAAGACCGGTTAAATATCCGCAACGATAAAGGCCTTACGCGTATTATCCGTAATGTGAATTGATGTTGCTATCGTTTGCGGACGAGCAGGGCCGTATATCGCTTCTACTCTGACAATCACCCCACCTCCTCCTCTCATTCTCTTTTACTGATAACTCTGTTCGTGGAATTAAAAATTCCTCTGAAAAATAATTAAAAACTGGAATTATTGAACTTTTTTAATATTCAGAGAATGAGTATCTTTTCTTTTTATTCAAAGTATCTTTTTTTATTTTAAGAATTTTTTTTTCTTGCTTCAGATTAAGCTGTAACTCATATCATCATCAAATCCATTTGAATGAATAGTCGACGTAGGCTAAATTTTTCAAAGCGGCTCTTGGATTCCAATTCGTTAAATTTTCGAAAGACCCTTGGTCGGTTGAACCTTCTTCACAGAATGCTTGGAAAGCATTTCTCTTTAGTTTTCTCAATCCTACCAAGATTTCTTGGCTTTCGCCTCTCCTCCTGAATATGTACCTTGCAAAGGTAATATAATTGACATTTGTAATGATGACAGTGGTACCGTTAGGTTAATCTGCGAAGAGCTTTATGCATCTTTCAGTATCAATTTTTCAAGTACTATGTACTCTCTCGATGTTTAATCGACATATACATATTTTTTCCATATTATTATTATTATTATTATTATTATTAATATCATCCATTATTTTAATATTATCTTAGAATTAAATTATTCCAATTAAAGGGGCAGATTTTTAAAAAAACTGAGTGGAATCTATAGTCTAGAATTTCCAGTTCAGGATTTCCGATATTGTCAGAAATAATCGTGTTTTCTCCACGATCGCTCTTTAACGAGGTAGAGTCTATTTTTTCGCCTCAGTACTTTTATACGTACTTCCCATATACCGACCACCTGCTCGGTTCGTCGATGTACCGAAAAATTAAATGTCTCCCTTTTGCCACTCTGATTCAATTTACCGTAATCGGGTTACAACAAATAGAAACCTAGTATAGGGAAATATTAAATGTATCTTTTATACTTTTTTTTACATGAGAATACATTTTTATAAAATATGGGAAAGTATTCCTTCCTTTTTAAAGTATTATTCATCAGGGAATAATTCTTATAATTGAAAAACCCGTGTGAAAATTATAATACGGCTCTTATGGGTCCCTGATTAGTTTTCCCTATTACTATTAGGGCATCCATTCGGCAAACCGAGAAAACTAATAGGGGACGCATTAGTTTGGTTCCGCAAAATTATTAGGGACCCTAATGATATTCTGAAGAGGCCCCCAACGAATGTCCATGTTAAAGCTCGATTAATATGCATTTTCTATGGACTCCTTTGGGGGCCCTCTCATAAGCCGAGCCAGTTTACCACAAAAACGGACAAATTAGGGATGCCGCATTAATTTCTGCCCACAAGAGCAGAAATTTTTGGGCCACATTAGGCCCTGATGATGGGAATTTCTCTCATTTTTACACGAGAAAACCTGTTGTGGCCCTTTCCGTAGCTCTGTTATCAATAGGAACTTTTGGAGAAATTTCTACACGGGAAAATTTTATATCGTAGAATATGTTTTATAATTTCCATCAAATTCTGTGAGAAAAATGCATCGATCATGACGTAAATTGAAGGTCGATTTGTATAGACATTATTTCGCCACGAATACGTTACTTGTCAGGAAGCATCGAAGTGTATCTAAGTTGGTGGTTAACCTCACTTTCCGAGACTTTACACAGTCCTTTATATGCTTGTTGACATGTGCGGTGACATAAACGTAAATGGTTAGAAATGATGGAGAAGCGACATTGGAAAATCGAAATTACTGAAAAACTTGATGTTTATGCTAAAAGAGAACGCGAATATTCCATCGCTCGTAAAATCTTTCCTCGTGAGGAAGGCTTTATGGGGCATTTTCGAACTTAATGTCTAAAGAGTCGGCAGTTTTGCAATAAACTACAATAAATAAACAAACATTCAGATGCGATTACAGGAATTTCGAACAACTTAAAGGAAATATAGGAATATAAGACTCTTGGAAAATACGACAATATCAGGGTGTCTAGCAGACCGGGAAATCGGGAAAACCCGGGAATTTTATTTTGCCGGAAAAAACCCGAGAATTTTATTTTACTGGGGAAAAACCGGGAAAACCCCGGGAATTTTATTTAAGATCGGGATTATACTTATATTTTATTTTTTTTATTCTTCAGATTTTAATAGCATTTAAGCAAGTACTTGTGAGTCTCACCGCATAATTTAAAAAATATTTATTTTACGTATTACGAAAGTTTTAAATTATGTACTTTCGATTAGTATTTGTCACTTCAGTTTGCGATTAAATATAAGTTTGGGACGTGTAAATAAATAATTATTTTCTTTACGATATCAATTTTGTATATGTATATTATGTTAAAATTCCCAGTTCTTTGTATTCGTTCACTTTCAAAAATCACAAAAAGACATTCTTAACTTGATCGGGGAAAAAAAATTGACCGGGAAAAAATCGGGAAGAACCGGGAAAAACCCAGGAATTTTAAATGGCTTGATCGCTAGACACCCTGAATATGTATATTGTATTGCTGGAAGATATTGGCTACATCCTGTCAGTAGAAGGCTTCTTAAAATTGAAGAGAAAACGTACCATGTCCAAGTTTATTTAATTCGTTTCTACTTTTATTCCCTGGGATTAAAAATTGAACTTTAAAAACAAGTAAACTTAGTTTGAATTTTTTAGGCTTAGCAATGTTAGTAGATTAATTATAAAATAATCGCTTATAATATTGGATGTTAATTTTGGCTTTAGAATCAGAATAAATAATTCAATTAATTTTTAATTGAACCAAATGTTTCGGCGCACAATGGTGGCTCTCATCAGTGGTTATTGTTTATTCTGGAAAAAACATTTACCAAATTTTTTATCAGGGACGCAGTGTACGAATGTAGTTTAAAAATTTGAATTTCACAGTTTCAATGTTGTAAGAAATTATTAATTTGGTATAATACAGTCTTAAGTAATTTTGAAGAGTATGCACTATGATGTAGAGCAAATAAGAAATAAAAATCTGTTATTGTCCTTACAATAATTGGACAAACTTATTTGACTGGAGCAATTAATAAATTTTTTTGTTTGTTGTGATATAATATTAGAATTTTCAAATTTGGTTTAGTACAGTCTTAAATATCTTTGGTAATATTCGCACAAAATTAAAAATGTGTGTTTTCCTTACAATAATTGGACAAAGTTATTTGTTTTATGCAACTAATAAAATTTGTAATATTATATAAGGGTCTAGTGTAGTCTTAAGTAATAAAAACTTCGGTAACTTTGGTACAGGTCGCAGAAATTGAAAAATGTATTGTCCTTACAATAGTTGGGTGAACTTATTTGTTTTAAGCAACAAATAAAATCTATAATGCAGTGTGCAAACATTACCAAAGATATTTAAGACTGTACTAAACCAAATTTGAAAATTCTAGTATTATATTACAACGAACAAAAAATGTATTAATTGCTTCAATCAAATAAGTTTGTTCAATTATTGTAAGGACAATAAGAAATTTTTATTTCTTATTTCCTCTACATCATAGTGCATACTCTACAAAATTACCTAAGACTGTATTATCAAGGTGTCTAGCGGATCAGGAGATCGGGAAAAACCCGGGAATTTTGTTTCACCGGGAGAAAACCGGGAAACCCTGGGAATTTTATTTCAGATCGGAAATTTTTTAATTTAATAGTAAAATCTACTTATTTTCACTTTACGTATACGGTTATTTGAAAAGGGCAAAAAAAATAAATTTCGAAAATAAAAACTTTTATTTTTGCAAAAATGTAAAAAAGTGTATAATTTAATGTTTAAGATAAAGAAAAAATGTTAATTTGTTTATTTGTGAGAAATAATAAATATAATGTGAGAAATTATAAATTATCTTGGATAATATATACATTTATATCCATGTTCTTCAGTTTCGACCTTCTCTCAATTTGATATGTATTTTTTTCGTGTGAAATATCTAATTAATAAAAATATCTCTTAGTATTGATAAAGTTCGAAACGTTGTCTATCAATACTAAAAGATGTTTTTATTAATTGGACCTTTCACACGAAGAAAATACATGTAATATATAAGTTATCGTAAATAAAAAATGCAAAATTTATCGGGAAAATGAAAAATTTGGTCGGGAAAAAGCCGGGAATTTCAAATGGCCTGATCGCTAGACACCCTGATTATACAAAATTAATAATTTCTTACAACATTTAAACTGTGAAATTTATGAAGAATATTAATCTGCCAACAAAAAATTTTTAAACTACATTCGTACTCTGCGCCCTTAATTAAAAAAAGATTTTGTAAATGTTTTTTCCAGAATAAACAATAACCACTGATAAAGGCCACCATTGTGCACCGAAACGTTTGGTTCAATTAAAAATTAATTGAATTATTTATTCTGACCCTAAAGCCAAAATTGAAATCCAATATTATAATTATTATTTTCATCGAGGGTCAATATAATCCCCCACTAATTATAAAATATTAACATTTTTGAACTTGAATGCTTAGCCAGAACAGTTTAATCCGCACTTCAGCCTCAGAGCTTAAAACCCCTTGGATTTAGGGGCTTCTGGGGCAAAAGGCTTACAGGAACTTTTTAGAGTCTAATTCCCAAGAATCTTTAAATTTTTTCTTTCGGGTATTTTATTTTATTAGGTTAGCTATTGAGTTATTTTTCTTCTTAAAAAGGATTTTATAAAACAGTTCAAGTTGATAAATTCTTTGATGATAGTAATTGACGTATCTGCCGCAAATTGATGGAAGCTCTAATTGTATGTATCTGAAGTTCTGAACGTTCAAATGAACGAAAATTTTTTTCGTAACTAAAATTTATCTTGAAATATTGTTTCAACTACAAAATAAAAAGAAGAATCATGAGCTTTTTTATTATTACAATAGTTTCTTTATTAATATACCAATATTATAGAACAAATTTGAGTTTAAAATGAAATCAAATAAAAATTTCGTTCATTTGAACGTTCAGAACTTCAGGCACATCTAATTGTGCGAAATTCTGCAATTATTGGATTGATGAATCTGTTTCCATATGCCACTCACCACTTTCAGATTTCTTTAAAATTGATGGAATGTTTTTTAATAGGATATTTTTACGATTTTGCTTTAATATTTTCTAGACTCTTCCTTTTTTCGTTTTCTTTAATATATTTTTCGTTTCCTTTTATATATTTTTCGTCAGTACATACAATATCTAAACATATTCTGTTAATCCAGTGCACGTGAGAGTAAAATGGTTTCTGAGCTTTTGGGTCTAGATTATCATCTCTTTTAGCTTAGAGCGGTAATCCGAAAGATTGGAGAAAAGCTTGAATGAAATCAGACTGATTTTCTCTCTTCATTTCTGTGCCTGTGTTTGTGTAGAGTGGCGACTTATTGGCGGCCTTTGATTTTTTTCATAAAGACCTAGTCGATAAGGAATTTTCCGTCGCGACACACGGCGGCGCACCACGAGAAAAGAGAGGCTCGCCCTGTGGCTTCTTGTAATATCTTTCCACGAGCTTGTGGCTTGAGGTTCGCTGCCCAACTATTACGCAAGATACATCTTTTGCATCGTTTTATATCAATCGTGTCGTCTTTCATTCTTACGCGTCGCATTGGCGTCATTGAAATAATTTTTGTATCAATATTTACGATCACATTTGTGTAGACAATGTTATTCTGTCAGCTTTAATGTCTAATCTTCATCGTTGAAAGATAAGTGGCTGGATTAGCAGCTAGTTTTATATCAACGATTGTTGAACAAAAACATACTGTTTTCTTTATTCTTTAAATTTTCTCATAAAACTAAACTGTATTCATTCATTCACGAATTGTAACCAAATCCCTATTTTTCTACAAATTCGCTGTTTTATTTTTAGTCATAAAAAGTAACATAAATTCGGAAACGTCCAATACAAAGTTCATAACTTTTTTACAAGTGTCCTATTTCAAATTTTATGAATCGAAATTAATATGAAGTGAAAAATTTGGAAGTGAACGTAGAAATTCAGAACTTGGAGAAAATAATTGTTATACAGTCTTTGTTTTTTGGGTTTTATGCAAACTGATTATTAGAAATATTTGATAGTTTTCTTTTTCTTTCTTGAAAAATTCTTGGATGCCTTAATATTTTAATTCTTAGTTTTATATTTTTGAGTTTTTTAAAAGTTAATTAACTGTTCGCCTGTATACGTTTTGAATTCCCTCTTTCCTATGATATACTGATACTAAAATTAGATCTTAACTATAATTGAATTTCAAATAATTCTCGGCGTCTCAAGTTTACATACTCAAATCAGTTTCTTCGTTGGTTTTACGTGATAACGGAGCTAATGACACGATTTTGGTGAAAGTAACTTTCAAGGGTTAATTTCATCATCGCCATTTAACTTCTCAACTATTTCAAGCTCAGATTAACCAGATTTTGAAACTTGGAGTAAACCAACTCCAATTTAAAGTTTAACATGAACCATGCCTCGGTTATAAATCCCAAATCTGAATTTTAATGCTGTATATTATTTTTTATGCTCCATTGTTTCAGGTCTTTTTGAATAATAACATTTTTTCATATATGCAAATTTCATGGAAATATTAGTGCGGGAATGTAAATAAGTTAGACAACGCTAAACTGTTCCGAAGGTCAAGAAAGCTTGTTACGGCCTTATCTTGAGTTTGCGTCAAATTGCGCTCGATTTTGTAATCAGTAAAACGTCATAAAAATTACAGAAGCACTAAGAATTTATGAAAGATGTCGACTCTTCGATATGATATTACTAGCGTCCATCTTTTTATTGCAAAAATCACCTTTTAGTCGAGATAGTAATCTTGTTTCAGTCTTTTATTCATAATTAGTTTCAAACTTGATTAACATTTTTTACCGAAGCCATATAAATTCTATTTTTTAAGAGATTTTCTCAAATGGTTAATTGTTTGTGAAATTAATTACTTCGGCAAAAAATAATTACTTTGGTTAACAATGCATCATTGAAAATTATTCCATTTTTATTCAAGCACACAAAATATTTTTCGTTCTCGTAAAGGTTTTAGTAGATTAGATTAGATTTATTGACTCTATTGCGTATTCTTACAGAGCTAATACAATTTTGATATCCCCGAGAATTATAATTACTTATAATATAATCTATATACAAACTTGCTTAACTAAGATTTCTATATCTGAAACCCTTCGTAAAGGTTTTAGTATTATTATCATAGTAATTATTTTGATAATGAATAAAACAATTTAATTTCCAATAATGTGTATTTAATGTATAATTTATTGTGGCATTAAAGTCTTAATATCACAGTCAAAAGCAGCTAAATGTGTAAGATACACAAAGAACGAAACTAATTTCGGGGGAAAAAAGGAATTGAAAAAACGAATATATTCCGTAAGATCGTATGCTTGGAAATTCTCTTTTGTACTAAGATAGTGTGTCTCAAAAGAGCACCGGTAACTTCTAATGAAATTTTCACTGTCCCAGGAAATTATATTTTTATGGTTTAAAGTTGTTTTCCCTCTGGCTGTACGAAGATTAAGATGAAAAATAAATGGACCGTTATTGTCTTTTTAAGAATATAAATTGTAGACTGAGAGATTTGTTAGAATAAAGAATTCTGGACTTTTTCTCTTCAAAAAGTGAATTAAAGAATAAAAGAAATAAATGAAAGAATTAAAGAATGAAATTAATTATTAATAAAATATTCATTACCTACAGGAATATGGTAAAAAATAAACGAAAGTTAATATGTATAATAAGCTGCAAAACAATATCAAAGTTAAATGAATTGGAAACAAGTGATTCATAACAAACCGGAATTAGAATATATTTGCTCGAATTAATTTTGACTCCAGGAGTATAGATTTAGAGAAAATAGAATCAGAGATGTCGGATTTAGTTGAAGCTTCGTGGGAATAACACGAGGGTGTCTGAAGCTTCGAATCTAAAGCCGGGAAATAGGATAGTAGACACGAATCCTTTCCCACGTCGTTATGCAAATTTGATTTTGACTTTTGCAACGAGAGTTGACGAACTTCCTTTTACAGAGTTTGAACTTCCCCTCGCACAAGGCAACTAAATTTCAGAGGGTTGAATGATTAGGGAAAGGATTTCGACAATCCATTTGATCTCGTATTCTGATATACCTTCGAAACAAAAATATTCATTACCCAACCACGATATTTTCTTGTATAATTTAATTATTAAAAATATATCTATATAATTTATGACCACTTTTATCCATGCGAGTTCAGTTTTATATGAATACTTTGACACCATTTCACTAACGCAACATTGAATCCCCATAAAATTTCCTCAAGCTTATTATCTTCATATATTATCCAAAAAGAAAAAAAACAGAATAAAATGAATTGCCCAATGTAAATTATTCATAGATGATATTCTAAACCCTCAGAATGAGAGTAAAGAATTTAAACACGGAACTTTCTTATCAAGTAGAAATTTGATGTAAGAGTAAAATGCAGATAAAGTCATTCTTATCTGGTCGAAGGGCAAGTCTCTGATAAGATAACGATCGCACTAGTCGAGATTTGATACATAAACATGTCAGATTGTAATTTGATATTCTTCTATTACGTTGTTTAGATAGCACTTTCTTCTTTATAATCGTAATCGTTACTTGCAGTTTGACATATTATTTCAAGATAAATCCGGAAATTTTCAGCTATGGATTCATCGTTTCTATTACATGTTTTGTAATGCTAATTTGTTAATATATCTAGGATTGAAATAGTGCAGCGAATTTGACTGAATCGGGGAAATAGAATTATTTTAATTTGTAATTAGATGAAAACTTATATTTTTTATTATATTTTGAAATGTTTAAATTATGAAAGAAAGTACATATGTTGAAGTTTAAGAATTTCTAGCAACTTTTACACAGTTTTAAAATAATTTCATGAGGTTGGTAAAATTCCAGAGAAGTTTGAATTGAATCTGGAAAATTTTCTCTAGATAGTGTCAGATGATCTTATTTGATTTGCTGCTGCCAAGTTCCCAAGTTTACGAGCTAACTTAACGGGTAAATTCTCTCCAGTAAAATTTGTGTGAATCAACTTCATAGGTACTTGGCAGTTCGAATGGTTTTATGACCACGTAAATCCAACGTTTCGGCCAGTTATGATAACTGAATGGTAAAGTGGATTCCTATCCGTTTTGTAACTGATAGGAAGTTATTAAGAAATGATAAGAAGACATTTTTCCTCACACTATACCTATTTCCATTCTTAAAGAAACGTACAGTAGTGGATGTAAAAAATTACTTGAAAAATGATTTCCGAATCCTCTGATGGATTTGGAAATTATTTTTCAAATAATTATTTTAAATTATATTCGTTTATAATGTAATAATTTCAAATATGCTTTTTATTTTATGTTACTGTTCTAGAGAAAAATGTGTTTTTCTGACAGAGTGGTACTTAGTCACCCAATAAAATTTATAATTTATCCAATATTCTTGGATCACTCAATTTTGCTGCAAACGATTTTTGGAAAAAATCAAAATTTGAGCCAAAATTTCCAAAAAAATGTTTTTTGGCCCAGCACCGCCATTTTGTTTTTTCAAAAAAACAAAAGTTATGCTGAGTTGTGCTAACCTAGTATAACAAAAAATCCCTAGGACACCTTTCACTCAGAAGTATATTTTCGAAAATAAATCAACTTTTTTGAACTTGCAACACATTTTTTACCCAAAATTTTCAAAAATGCGAATCTCGTAATCGGAAAATTGTGCTGAGTTGTGCTAGCCTAGCACAACAAAACTTTTTTAAGACACTTTTTGCTCAGAATTATATTTTCGAAATTAGCTCAACTTTTTTGTATTTTTAATTAGTTTTTTATCCGAAATTTTCAAAAATGCAAATTTCGAAAATCGGAAAGTTGTGCTGAGTTGTGTTAGCCTAGCACAACAAAACTTCCCTAAGACACTTTTTGCTCAGAATTATATTTTCGAAATTAGCTCAACCTTTTTGAACTTGTAATACATTTTTCACCCAAAATTTTCAAAAATGCGGATTTTGAAAATAGGAAAGTTGGGCTGAATTGTGCTAGCCTAGCACAACTCAGCACAACTTTCCGATTTTCGAGATTCGCATTTTTGAAAATTTTGGGTCAAAAGTGTATTGCAAATTCATAAAAATTGATTTATTTTCGAAAATATACTTCTGAGCGAAAAATCTCTTCGGGATGTTTCGTTGTGCTAGGCTAGCACAACTTAGCACAACTTTTGTTTTTTTGAGAAAACAAAATGGCGGTGCTGGGCCAAAAAACTTTTTTTGGAAATTTTGATTTTTTCCAAAAATCTTTTGTAGCAAAATTGAGCACAAATTTAGCACAATTCAGCACAACTTTCATTTTTTTGAAAATTCAAGTTGGCGGTGCTGGACCAAAAAACTTTTTTGAAAGTTTAGTTCAAATTTTGATATTTTCGAAAAATCTTTTGCGGCACAATTGAGCACAAATCTAGCACAATTCGGCACAACTTTTGTTTTTTTTGAAAAAAAATGGCGGTGCTGGACCAAAAAAAGTTTTTTGGAAATTTTGGCTCAAATTTTTTTTTTTCGAAAAATCTTTTGCGGCACAATGAAGCACAAATTTAGAACAATTCAATACAACTTTCATTTTTTTGAAAATTCAAGTTGGCGGCGCCAACTTCCCGGACATCTTTTTTTAACCCTTAAAGCGCACACGTATCTCAGAATATCATAAAGTGCATTGGGGTCTTTGAAGCCCCTTCTTAAACAATGCTTCCAGCAGTAAGAGCGGTTTGAAATTTCAACTTGCAAAAATTCCGGAGTATTCTTTTTTTATGAAAAATAATTGTTACATTGACCAAAAATTAGATAGTTTGAAAAAATGACGAAGTTGGAAAAATGAGAAAAATCACGATTTTACATAAAAAATCATAACTTTTTTAATTTTCAATATTGGCGCCACAGGTGACAATTTTGCCTACAGAATGCTTTTTAAAAACATGCTTGGGGTACCAGGAGACCCCCAGTGCGCTTTAAAGGTTAAAAATTTTGTCTTGGAAAAAAATATTGAAGAGAGTTCAAGACTAAATTGAAAACAAAAACATTGTTGAGGACAGGAAACACTGGAATTTCTGTGTTTTAGGTAAAGCTACTTTTTATGAAAACCTGATCTAAAGGACGAATAACTTACGTAATTACAGTAACACGTATGGAATACAAGTTTAACTTTTCTTCCGAACGACCGAGATCTTGATCGTCAAGATCGGTCCATTTGCGGGTAATGAGATTCTAGCTTCGACGACGATCACTGTCAGTATTTCAAATCATATTTATGACTCATAAGTGGTCAGTCGTAAATTAAGCGCCAGTCAATGGCTTCCCACTATTTCTGACGTAAGTGTTTCTTGCGAATAAGTGTACAAGCTCATATCTCGGTGCGTTCGTGGGCTTTACGTGCACATAGAGATGATAATCAAGAGTGGTCGAGAAATCCTGAAGAAATGGTCTCGCCTAGACGATGCTTCGTGATCGCTAGTTTGCTTTTTATTTCTTTTGATGGCGTCATGATTACAAAGCGTCTTTCAATTTAGCTGCACACATTGGGGTTGAAATTGAGAATATTGATGACTTATACCTAGTAAAACGTAAAATCTGTGTGCGGTGCACAATAGAGTCTCTGAAACTGGTTTCTAATCTGCGAGTTCTGACGCGTAATTCTGTTATTGATATTATATTCCATTATGGCTTTATCCTCTATGTTTCTAAAGGTTTTCAGATTATCTTAACAAACACTACTATCAGCTTGTAAATTTCAAAGCTTTCAAGTTTTAAAGGTTTCAGTAAATAAGGCTTTGAAGTTGAAGGGTTGAGAAATTTGCTAAAGCTTCATGGCATTTTTTAAGTTAAATGTCCATGGCACTTTTTTAGTTAAATGTCCATGGAATTTTTTTAGTTAAATGTCCTCTATAGCCATTTTTTATACATACTGGTTTCTGAATTATAGTTTTTTAAAAATTATACGTTCTAATTTAGTTCACTGCGTGTTTCAACTTCAAATATTTACCGAACATTATTTCGGCTTTCAGATTCCCGCTGTTTCATGAAAAATTCAAGAGTCGGATTTGTGGTAGAGTTCGAATCTTCATTGATAAAGTGCACTTTTCATTCAAATTGGAAAATCCTTGAACACCATCACTGAAGTCGTTGCATGTGAATCGTGTTTTAAACGCGAAGAAGAATAGAATACGGTGGCGGGGTGAAGGCAGAAAAACGTCGCTCGCTTCGTAGCTCCAGATCAAGGTGAGTTGACATCTCTTTTTAGATTTCTTATTTGAATAGATCTAAATATCTCCCGTGTGAAAAAAGACCTCAGAATGAGTGAGTGAAAATCTCTAGTGGATTGAAATCAGAAAAAGATTTTTAAGAAATGAAAACAAGTTTCTAAGAGACTATGTTTTCCTTATTTTCCAATTTTAATGACGATTCAAAACAAATGATTTTTCTCCATATTATTAAAAATTGCCAGTCACCGTATGCCGTTCCACATTTGAGATTTTTTTCATCATAAATGGAATGTTCCAAGAGTAAAGATAATAATAGGAGCTCAGAAAAAGATGAAGTGTAGGGTCTATATTGCAGCCTCTAACTACCAAGAAACGTGCTTCTCAGTGTTAGACGCAGAGCTCTTTTAAAGCTTTGTTTGTTGGGCGAACATTGAGTACGCAAATTGGGGGATAATCATGCCACAGCAACCTAAAAAGGGAATATAATTAAGGTGTGCCTTTTCACCGCAACGAAAAAAGAACAAAATTTCAACAAAAGTAGAGTTTACATCTATAGAAGCTTTTGAATATGATAAAAAAAAAGTTAGGGCCGTAAAATTTAATGAAATTATTCCATCTTGTTTACTATTTAATATTTTTATGTATACCTGCTTGTACAATAATTAAATTTTCGGTTTTCACTACTAATTTAGATTAATAATTAAGTAATAATTAATGTAAAAGCAAAATTGTTAGGAGATAAAGATATATGTATCTTCATAATTAAAGTTTCCATTATAATCAAAAAGGTTACTCCGGTAGTAATGACTATACTAAAAATAATATTACTTCCTCTATAAAAGCAGGTTTAAATAAAGCCATGCAAAAATAATTACGAAAATTAAACAGTTAATTATACGAATTATATTTCTGCTATCATAAAAAACTTTCAGTGGATCCATGCGAATTTCATAAACCCCTCCTTAAATTTGATCTTTGATCACACATCTTCCACTGTACTTTTTTTGTTGTTTACTACTTTTTTTGTTTAATGGATGCTATTAAGCTATTGTTCGCGTTCGTTGTGCTAAAATCGAATATTATTATTAACGAACTGGTCAACGAATTGCGTGACTTTAAAAAGAACCTTGCTTTGTTCAAGGATCGTGGATTTTTATGGGGGCACATTTATTAAACAGGGATATCGCAATAAAAGAATGAATATCTCGATTGAGAATTATGACCAGGCAAAATATCACGTACAGGAAAAAATGTTTTTAACTCCATGCTCGTAAATCTCGTCAATAAAAATCCTTTTTTTAGAATTCAAAAAAATTGTCCTATGTTTCAGAAATAAAAAATTGTAAATCAGTCATTTTGCATTCCTAGATATAATTTACGTATATACTTTGTGCGTCATTTTAAATAATCGTAAAAGTTTTCAAAAAATCGTAAAATTCTTTTTTTTATGCATACAAATTTTTTAATTGTGGTTGATCATTAAGATTAAGCGGCCTTGCTTTCTTGTGAAGAGGCTCGTGGTAATTAGGTTTCAGTATTTTTTTCAAAACCGTTATTGACATGCTCGGACAGGTCAATCAGCGCCCGACCAGAAAAACTGAGGCTGTGCAATAAATCCTTTTTTTCTTCTCCGTTAATGAACTGTCGACTTTCACGATTAAACCTACGTTTGAATAAAAAATGCGTTATTAAGAATTTTATAACAATTCGAATTTTCAAATGTAAAATACAAATTTTAAATTCAGTTACAGCGATCAAACATTTTAGGCTACACTGTTAGAAAAATCTATATTAAGCTTCATTTACGGTATATGAAGCTAATATGGAGTACAAACATTGAAATCTAATACGCACACGCATGTTAAATTTAATACAAAAGTATCTTTATCCTAATACAAAATGTATTAGTTTGAATATAAATGTGTAGTAAGTTTAATGTACATTGTATATTAATCGTCAGTTAAGATGCAGTATATTAAAATTAAGATCTATGTACATTAATCTTAAAAATTATGTGTATATTAAATTTAAAATCATTTCTAATAGTGTAACAGTCTAACGTTAAAATATAAATTTTTCATTCTTTCGTAATCTAACAGTGTAATTATTTCGATCGGGTTTGCGGAAACTTGATTTCATTTCAGACATTACAATTCATTCACGCGTTTAATGAAAACTGATTTTCGAGAATGAGATTAAATTTTAGAAATGAATTAAGTTTTGAATCTGTCCATATTTCTAATTGAAGTTGGCAGCAAAATTGTGAAATGAATTTCAATTGATACGAGAATGATAGACAAATGCCAGAGGCAAAATTCCATACGAGTTATAAACTGGAGCGAAACAAGAACGAGAAGAATCAGGGGATTAAAAAAAAGAGACAAAAAAGTATCCGTGAAATCAGGTTATTTTGAAATTTAATTTCGTAAGACAGAGGAAAACTTCTTGTCAAAGAATGAAATTGGTAATTTAATGGAAATTTATAACCTACTTAAAAATAAAGTTGAAATCCGAGGATTATTTTAAGTTATAATAGGCATTATTTATAATACTTCATTTAATAATATCACATTATAATACTTTGAGCTAAAATAATATAAAAAATATAAGAAGAAATGTAATTTTAAGTATTCTTAAGAACATTTCTTTATATTTATTGGATTTCATATCTTAACCCCTTGAGCGGCACTGACGCCACAGTGCGTCAACTTTTTAGTTGTGTGCCAGGGGGCATTGACGCCATAAGGCGTCAAACGTATATTTCTTATGGGTAGTTACAATTTTCATAAAACTTTATGCCTGGAGGTGTTTTGGCTCGCAGAATGCGAATCCATGATTGAAATTTCAAAATTCAAAATGGCTGATCCAAAAACTTGACGGAAATCAGAGTTCATTAATTTTTATTTTGCCCCCCAGGGCACATTTCCTTGAACACAGAATGCCGCTCAAGGGGTTAATAGTCAAATTTATTATTAAAATTTACTTTTTTATAATTTCAATTTGTATTTTACTTCTATTTATCGTAGAACTTTCAAAGGAGTAAATAAGTGAATCAACTCTTGGAATGTATCTTTTTCACCTTGAACTCTGTGCCTTTCACGTAGAGCTTACTCCGATCCATGGCAAGTTTAAGGCCTTAACTTTCATGGAGTAAGGTCGTGTGCACTTCCGAAGTGGAAGTGCCATAGAAGCCAGTGACAAGTATTGGCTCATCTGTCTTTCTCATTGTCCCATGTATCTTCGTTAAGAGCAAGTTCTTAAGGCTGCTGAAGACCATTTGTCGTTCGTGCCCTGAGTGCTTAAAAGGAAAAGAACAAATTTTTAAGCTTTTTCATAGCATGCAATTTTTACCTCACGGAGAAAATTTAATCCTGAAAGATTCCAAAATTAGGTCATTCAATCCACATAAAACAAATAACTTGTTTTAATTAAAAACCCAAATATTTTTCCTCTGTTGAAATAAAATAAATTGATTGCTCAAATTGTTGTTATAATTGAAATAAACAATTTTGTTCTTCCAAATTCACTCTAACACAGTTTTTTCTTGAATCACGAAAATCGTTTTCTCACCAGCACACAATAGTTTTTCAAGGATATATTTTCTGAATTTTCATAATTGTTTATTAATTATAATAATTTTATTTCGTCTAACTAAATGATTCATCAATAAATAAGATGGTGGTGTTGACCAGGGTATAATTATTTTTCACCTTCATATAAATGATTTATCTCTTCCAATCGACTTGTTTTAAAGCACAGAATATTCTACACAATATATAGTTAATTAATGTTAACGAACTGAAATTCATCAATATTTCACCACGTCCTCCGATAGCAGACAAAAGCAGCACATTTATCACAATTCTATTCTTCTTATGCGCTAACTTAATTACTGGTACAATGGACATTCTCCGAGGACCTGTTACTTTATTTCCGGAAAATTCGTCGACTTTTGTGAACTTAGGAGGGACGATATAATTCTCCAACGACCTCCATAAATATCCTTCCGCCAACTAATTTCCAGTTCTTCGTGGATTGTATTCTCCACGAGATTTTTCACATTTTTCGCCCTAGATGTTTTAATATTTTCTTCCGATTTCTCATGAATCATATCGTATCATATGCATCAAATTTGTTTCAAAATAAGATACAAATTTGCATTAATTTTCATTAATTTGCATTAATTTATTTTCATTATGATTTAATTTGTTTCCAAGTATATATTTAGTTGCACATCATTTTGAGACTGCATAAATGGGTGCATATTTTGAGCGAGTCAGTGCGCACGTTTTAAATTCAGTTCGCAGCTGGATTTTTCGGTCCAAAAAATTCTGTGCAAAATTGTTATGACTAATGCCTGCTCTTCTGGGAATTTCTGTTCCCTTTGTAAAATAAAGTCAAACTGGGAATTCCAGTATTCAATAGAAGTGATTTTACTTCTCGTTATCACCGCAGATATTAACAAAATTCCATAAAAACTGACTCTTGTCGTTTATTGTTTTCCTTATATGACCATAAAGGTAATGTCTGGAGACCGCAAAAACTTTTTATGATCAGAGTATAAAAGTATCTACAAGAAAACTTTTCTTCTCTCTCAATTGAAAATTATAATTCAAGAATATCCATAAAAGGCAAAAGTAAAAAAGTAGAGGAGAGTGACCCGAACTGGATAGGTTCCCGACCTGAATAATACATAGAAATTACTAAATATTTAAATTAAACGAACTGGAGTAATTTTTTATAAGTAAAATTATCAAAAATGGATTGTGTCATAATACGATTTACCACTTATTTTCCGTTTTTAAATTAAAAAATTAAAAAATGTGTTTTCGACATAAAGACTTTTTACCTCTGATAATTTCGTCATTTTTACTACCGTAGGAGTTTTTTACACCTGTTTCTTTTATTCTTTGGATTCACGGAACATTTGGCTTTAAAACTTTCCACAGAAACAAAATTTTAATTATCACAAACAATGTAATTAAGATGTTTTTATTGGTGGTGTCATTTTTCCCGATCTGGATAATTCGTGATAAAAGACTCATAATGATAAATTACAACAACAACAACACTTCAAATGACCGACGCATTTTGCCATCATAAAAGAACTATGTAGTTATTTTAATAGATTTTTTCAGCATTTGAAGTTGACAGAAGTGGGTGTCATCATTTAATAGTAAATACGATAGAAATAATATCTGGTGTATTTTTTACAATATTTTTAAAAATATTTATTTTATGAAGACAGCAAAATTTAAAAGTAATAGTGCTGAAATGCTATTCTATGAAATCAAGTCGATTATTTAACGCTATGAGTGCTGTAAAACACGATTATCCGAATCGTAGTCTCAAATCCTCATCTGAATAAAAGTGCAATGGTTCAAAAAAATATTAATCACTGTAGATACTTACAGATAAATATCTGATATAATCTTTGTTACGTTACTAGTATTGTTTAAAGGAATGTTTTATCTTCAATTTGGTACGTAACACTTTTTTTTTGTAAATTATAAACTTTTTGTAAAATGTTTGTAAATTATTATAAACTCAAAACTTTTTTTATCCAGATCGAGTCACTCTCCCCTACATATTTTTTTTGAATATTTTCGTTTTGTATTCAATAGTTTTTTAACGGAAATTTCAAGTGATGCAGATAAGTAAAAAAGATCAATGTTTCCGTAAGAAAAATTCAATTTCTTCAGTTGAATTTACACGTTGTGCATAATTATTTGTCGGAAATGGAAAAATAAGCAATTTGGTTCAGAATCAGGTCATTTGTAGAAATCGGGGTTGCTTCGTTGCCTTTCGTCGTGTTTGCATGCTCTCGTGGAAGCAACGAGCTTTATTGTGAACATCAGTAATAAAAAGGATTAATATAACTTTTTTGCTATTGGCATTTGCAGCTTTCATTTCATGCACATTCCCCATCTCATCGTGAAACTTTTTGTCGTTTCGATAAGCCATTTTATTTTTATTACGCTAGTTATTAAGAACCTCGACGCAGCGAACTGATTTACAAGCTTTATTGTAAATTTTGTTCTTTTATGAAATGCCCTTCCATAATATAATTTTTGCTTAAAGCTTTATGTTATCTAAATTAATAAAAATTTGATAGGTACATATTTAGTGAATGAATTTATAATATAATAGAGAAAAGTGATGGAAATTGAGATGAAAATTTGTTGCACTGTTTGTTTTATGATTTCCTGTATAATTTTCATAATATAGAGAACAAATGCTGAAGGTAAACGAATTTCATTATACTTAGTATCATGCAAGCACTTTTCTGAGCCATTCTTTATTAATCTTCGATATACTTTTCCTAGAATTGCTTGATGGAGTGTTATCGACAGGGGTAGCATTTGGTCGATCGTAGAATTCCAATTTGCTGAAATTGCTGCCAAAGCTGCTATAAAATAAGCTTAGGAACATCTCGAACAATGTCACGGCACGATCTAACTCTTAACAGTTTTCCTAAATCATGTATTCTCTAGGGATATTCTCTTAAGAGCTCCCAGCTGCATCTGAAAAGGGAAAAGTGATTATCAACCAGCTCAAAATTTACTGCAAACTCGTTAGCTTAACAATGAAGTTATTATTTCTAGTAAATTAAATTTTTCAGCTGCAGACTTTTCAGCTGATATCCTATTTTCTAAAACAACACATTTTATGTTTATTTTAAATTTATATTTATTTCCTGAAAGAAATAAGTCAAATTCACTATGAATCTACTCATTGAATACATTATTCTCCAAAAATAACATTCAGAGTAAAAATACTTTTTTTCATAAAATAAAACTTTTCACACTTTTTACTCGGCAAATTTATCAAAGTATTTTTAAAAAATGATTGATATTATTATTTTTTTAAATATTTTTCCATGAAACAGATTTTTTTGTGTAGTACACAAAAAAGAATTTTTTTCTGTGTAGGATAAGCACCAGTAAAATATGGATTTTCGTGTAGAATTTCACAAATATGAAATAATTAAAATGAAACTGTAAAGTCGAGAAAGCATCTCTTCTTCATTACAATTGTTAAATGATTTTATTTTCACATCACGTAACATTGTGTAAAACAGACATGTGCAGTGAACCTTCGTGACAGCATATATTATTCGCTAAATCGCAATGCCAGTACTGTAATACCGTAATATTTAAAGGGCGAAAATTCTATTCATCGCACGTATCTTCCCCAGATTCGTTACATTTCACGAAAATTACTTTTCCAAAAGCGGGCAACGTTCCGGATATCCGGACGTCGAAAAGACTTGCTCTCTGGATACTTTAGAAGTACTGTAGTTAGGTAGTGCTCATATATTTATGTGGGCACTTTAACGTGACTTATAGACGTGGGTGTATCCAAAATCGATTTCGTAAGAAGATTTTAAGCAAATTTCCAGTCCAAGAGAAATGCAGAAAATTGGGTTACTAGTTTATGACAGAAAAGTAAATCATGAAAAATTTCATCAAATTTTGTTATAAAAATCATTTATGATACATCTTTTTTATTTTTTGAATGATTATTACATATATATATATATTCAAATTTTGTTATAAAAATCATGTATGATACATTTTTTTGTACATATTTTCTTGAAATATGGAAGTTTCTTATTCCGGAAATACGAGTCTCAGGGGGTTTGAAGTCTGAGCGTGAATAGTCTTTACAAAGAGACTGTGCAACTTTGAGAAATGTTGGTCGTGTAACATAATTCAGCCAATAAGTTTACTCTATTTTTCTTTTGTTTCCATCTTCTCAGAAAGAAGGTGTTAACCAACTTCAGGTCATTCAAATTTTCACACGTTGTCTTGGTAAAACTACACCACTTGAAGTGTTAAAATAACACTCCTGGAATAAAATTTGTTACTGGTTATTTTAACACCAGATCCAGTGTGCAAATAAAACTTTGTTTTTGAGTATGACGAGAAATATGTACTTTCTTCCTCTATATTTCCATTTGTTTATGATCAGATCTGTAAATAACAGGACTTATGTTTAAGGTAGTTTCTGATATTTTCTAAATTCATATTTTTTCAATTATTTTTTGCTTAAAAAAAGTTCTTAACTTTTTTAAGCAAAAGTTCTTAACTTTTTTTAAGCAAAAGTTCTTAACTTTTTTTAATCTATTAAGTAATATATTAATGTATTATAATATATTAATATAGAAAAGTCAATCACGAGGATATAATGGGTTTATCATATATATTTTCAAGAATTTGTTTTCATACTAAAATTTATTTTCACATTTTCATCTTTTCACAGATAAAAATAGAGGTTTTAAACTAATAAAAAAATTTTTTATTTAATTTTTTTATTTATTTATGTTTGCGTGATCTGACCGCCTGAAATGAGCCCTGCCTGTTCTTCGCCGACATGAAATCTCGACTTTGGAGCATTTGAAAACAAAACAATCTAGTAGTTTATTAAAACGTAGTCGCTATGGTCGGTAGTAAAATTTTCCACTCCCAGTGAAAAATAACAAAATGTAGGACTTTTGATTTTTTCGACAAAGGGTCGAAAAATTCAAAAGTCCGCTATTTAGTTATTTTTTATCGGGGGTGAAAAATGTTGACTGTGTTGACAAAAAAAAACTTTTGAATTTTTCGACTCTTTGTCGAAAAATTCAAAAGTCCGACATTTTGTTATTTTTCATTGTGAGTGAAAAATTTTACTACCGACCATAGCGACAACTCTACTTTTTAATAAACTACTCGATTTTTTGTTTTTAGATGCTCCAAAGTCGAGATTTCATGTCAGCGAGGCGAGGAACAAGCAGGGCTCGCTTCAGGCGGCCAGATCACAAACGTAAATAAATAAAAAAATAAAATAAAGAATTTTTCTATTAGTTTAAAACTTATATTTTTATGTGTGAAAATATGGAAATGTGAAAATAAATTTTAGTATGAAAAAAAATTCTTGAAAATATATACGATAAACCCAGACTGATCCCTTAATAGTGTCGATGTCCAGGGTTTACTCAAAGCCCCATTGGTTGACATTGGGTATTAGAAATCGGAGGGTTAAGCGAATTTTGGAATAGAAGTGTAGATCCTCATCAATCTCTTTTTCATTGACTTTCCCTTCCATCCTCGTAAATATATTTTTAAAAAAAGAAAAATATCCACCTCAAGATCGAAATAATTGACAAGTTAATTAAACTATAATTTTTCATTATATTATCGAAAGTTATGTGACACGTGTGTATGATAACTTAAGTATAAAATAAAAATTGACAACCGATACATGAAAATGCTGCTATCTATAATAATATGTCTTTCCATATAGTTTTATCTTAACTACTATGTGCCTCGGGCAAGAGTTGCACAAGTGAAAACAGAATGTATTAGTCAGACCTGAGGTATTTCTCAGTAGAAAAGATAGTTCTTGTTGGGACTTCTCTCTTTTAAATCGTAGTTCAGTCAATTCTGGTTTCAAAAGCGAATATTTTTTAACTTTTTGAAAAATAATTGTAAAATAATGCTAAAATACATTATAGAAGTAAACAAGATATGTTTTAAAAAATTTTTTATTTGTACTTCGACTTGATATGAGAAGAGATGGGAAATTTTCTTACCTCTTTATCCTGTCGTGCATTAGTTATAACCAGCGTTACGAATTATTTATGAGGTGCTTTTCTCTGTATGGTGTAAGACAAAGGAACCAAATCTGGATCCCGGATCACTCTTCCTTTTGCCATAAATAAATGTAATTATAAAATAAATTTTTGCGAAATCTTTAGCTTAACAGTTAAAATAAACATCTCGTAAAAATTTATTTTATAGTTATATTTATAGTTGCGAAAGAAACAAGAGTGATTCGGGATCCGGATTTGGTTCCTTTGCCTTATGTTTTGGTGCGTGAAATGTCAGTAAATAATTAGGTAACCAATTAAGATAATCCAGGAAGAAATCAGACGTAGAAGCTTTGGCTTTGACTTGCTGCCCGTTCCGAGAGATGAAAGCTTCATGTAAACGCACCAGTGGATATGTAAACGATACGACACATGATAGAATCGTTTAGACCACTCGTATATAAATCGATTCATTATATTTTACTCTTTTCCCCAGTCTTGTAGACTATCGATTATTACCGTTTACTTATGTTGATTTATCACACCGCCTACTTGGTGGGTTCTCTTTTTCCTGAAGTAATTTTCTTTGTTGATTTTTTATCGTATTCATTTGCTTACAAAATTTTAAAAATAATATAAAATTTTTATTAGGGAAAATATTCTATGAATAAAAAATTATTCTCTCTCTCTCTCTCTCTTATTCTCTATTATTCTCTCTCTGGTGGTTGAGTCCAGAATGAATAAATCTCCTAATCCTTGTTGCGAACCATTTTAAAAAAAATTTGTTATTGACATGCAATGTTTATTTATGAACTCTTACACAATTAATTTAAGTCAGTGTTTGACTATTTTATTTTATATTTAGAAACGTATTTTTGACGGGAAATTTAATAAAATTAATTAAAATTGTAATTAAAGGTTGCCCTTTGATAAATGGCTATAACTTTTAGCTTAGAGAAAATAAGCATGAAGTTTGAATTTCATTCGAATTTTTAGGCGTGCCTTCATAACAAGTCACCCAGTACGTCTTATACGGTAAAAGCATTCTTCTCCGCGTGGTTGAGAAATCTCATCCGCATCGCGATGGGACATTCTTCAAGGGACTTTGTCGCTTGGGATTTCTATGAAATAGAGTCACTTCAAGAGTTTCATGTTTTTCGCTTTTTCATATGCTTTTCAAGCTCTTTCATGCTTTTCAGATCTTTCATGCTTTTGAGGTCTCCTCTTCTCTTTGCACTAGGATAGAAACAGAAAATTCCTTTAATACAAGTAAAATTTTTTACAAAATTCATTTTATTTCATTCCAAACTCAACCTTTAACAATAAATCTCTACTTTTTTGTATTGGTTAAACAGCTGAAACCGAGTGGAATAATGATTCTATTTTAATTGTCCGTATGCCAAAAGTTAAAAAAAATTAACCTTCCGTAATCACACTGGGTAGATTCGATCCGTCGATTAACTTTCGGCCTAAACATCTAATAGTCCTCGGCTTCGAACGGGACTTTAGTCGCCCTTTATGATTTTTTTAAACATTCTTACAAATCGACTTTTCGTTCGCAATCTAGAATGTCCAAAGCATGTTCTGTAATTTTTTGATCCACATCGGACAGATAGTTTTCTCATGATCTTTTTTTGAAACTGACTGGGTATAATCGATCCAGTGTGACTACCGTATAATTCTCCATTTGTAGAGAATTCAAATTCTTCGGTAGTGTGACTACGGAGGGTTAAAGAATCGTTCTTCAAAAGAATCGTTCTTCAAAAGATTTCAATTTGATTCAAAATACATGAAAACACTACTATATTATTTGAGATTTATTTTATGAGAAATCTTTCGATAATTCTTTCCCTTATTCAGCGTTATTTCATCTTTAAAAAACATATCCAACAAAACTTTTTACGTGAAATCCGACATGATAAGTGGAAGCACAGGTTAGCCATGAATAAAGTTCCTTCTCCTGAGAGCTGTAACATAGTAGAAAAGTGGTTATGGCAATCCAAGAAATTTCTTGATTTGCTTTTGAATTAAACATATTTCTGAAGTATTTTATATGTGCATAACGTAATATATTCTTACGAGATTTTTTTCAAATCATTTGTCTCCATTTTCCAAATCATTTGTCTCCATTTTTCCAAATCATTTGCCTCCATTTTTCGAAATCATTTGTCTCCATTTTTACATGGTTACAAGAGAGAATCAAATTTCTTTGTATTTGAGAAAATGAATCTAGCATTTTAACGTGGACCTGGATATAAAATGGAGTGAAATGTCATGAATTTTTTGCCAATTTCTTACGAGTCCTCTCTTGGTAGTTGTTAGTGCATAGCACGTAGTTGGATAACGACGTTGGGTGGTATGATGGGTACATCGACGTGGCCATTGAGTAACGACCTGCGACGAGTTTTCCGGTATAGCACTAACGAGGATTTCTCTTCCTAGGCCACCGACGTCGAAACTTGAACTAAGTCCATTCACAGACCTTGACTAATTACCAATTAATTATCGGCTAAAAACGTAGCAATTTCTCTTCTAGTTCGCTGCACTGTTTCCAATTAACACAACTCCACTCTTCAATTGCAGAAAATAAAGTGAGAAAAAGAAAAACAAGTAGAAGAAATGAAAAGTCAATCATCAAACTTTTATAATCTTCTTTAAAAATATTTTGGTTTACGTGCTGTGTTAAAATATTTTGTGTTTAGATATTTTGTAAAAGTTGTTACAAGTATTTTGTAACTTTGAATTAAAACCAATATTTGTGAATTCTGCTGATTTGATAAAGTAACGATAAAGGAGAACCTTTTTGTAAAAACTAACAAGGGTTCTCCTTCACGAAAACATGATTGTTATTTTTTCATTCACTTTCAAAACATGTTAAACTTATAAGCAGGAAGTCCAAATTCTATTCAATTTTTATTCAATTACGTGTCGTCACTTGACATATTAAAGTCGATTTTCACGAAGGTGAAATATTCTTTTTGGAACAACTCTTAATGTTTAAAAAAAATTTAATTCCACAATTGCTTTTCACCTTATGGAAGCTTTTTAAGGAGTGTCGTAAAAAATCAATGCAACTTTTTTTCGGGACGCTTTAGTCGACAGTCTCGACACCCTCGAGAGTTATCAGTTATGTTGACTGCAAATAGGGTGGTGTCACGCGATATAATTATTAACAATGATGAATGCTCGCTAAGGGTTGGTAAATATTTTAACGACAATTAATCTTTCAAAATTTTTTCCACAGATGTGCTGCATGCTTGATGTAAACCATTTATTTTTGCGGAAGTGTGTCACACATCTGAAACTTTTTATGCTAATATGAGATTACGTAAAAAGAGCTACCTGTTGTATATCGAAATATAAAACGAAGGACTTGACACCTGCGCACATCAAAATCGATTCTGAAACCTGACTACCTCTCTAATCATCTTTTTAAATTGGCTGTAAATCATATGCGTAATAAGATTTAGTGCGTACTGTAATTTGTGAAAGGATCGTCTCGTCTTATCTTGAAATCTGAGCAACAAGATCCATGAAAATTTAAGTACTCAAATTTATTGTCACGTTAAATATTTTTTCCTTCACTTTATATAAAATTCTATTATTTATTATTAATTTTCTTATTAATACTTTCATTTTCCTTTAAACTCATTTAATCATTTAATCTCAGTTTTTTTAAAATCAAAGCTCATTTTAATCATTTAAAAATGTAATGAGCAAAATGTTGATTGCTAATTTTAATTGAATCTAAATTTCGATGAGGAAAATAATATTAAATAGTACTTTTTAATAATATGTAGCCGAATGTGGTGGTTGGCGATCGTCTCTCTTGTTTTTGAAGGCACGCTTCTTGACATATAAAATTGATGAATGCGAGGGCAGAAGCTCGAGCATTTACTCGCAATTGTTCCCTACCAATAAATTCGTCGCTTTAGGCGATCCTCGTCAATAAACAATAAGCAATCTCGAATTAATGCAACGATTTGCAGTCAATCGAGGGTCGCAGAACTGCCTTCAACCATAGAGAATATTAAACGACTACCATGTTTTTCTCGCATGCATTTAACTCGCATTTTATGTTTGCCAAGATATGAAACACTTTTGGTAGACGATGCGCAAAAATTTAGTCTCCAGAGAGATATTTTATTTTAAAATTTGAAGCTATTTTTGATGCACTTTTATTATTTTATTTACAATGTATTCGGAAATTCAATATCAGAATTTCTGGATATCAGAAATCTCGACTTTGTAAACCCACACTGACTGATTGTCTCTAACTGTTGAATTTAATTAAGTGCCTTTTTTCTGCAGTGATTATACTGTCTCTTTCCGAAGTATGTATGACGAAATACGACAAGTACATCACGACATACGAAATTAAACTCACGTGAAATAAAGCTCTTGGCAAAAAATTATCTTCAATTAAAGAGGATTTAATTTTAAAGATATACAAATTGAAGATAATTAAAGTATTCGTACCCGAGTCGAAATTTAGGCCCTACTTTGAATCTGTAACTCCTACCTTAGGTAGGCTGGGATCAGTAAAGTAGGTTTTAAATAAGTAGCGATTTCAACTCAATTTAGATCCTACTTTGACGCTAAAAATGTCCGAAATCTGCCGTTTTTCCACGTTTAGCGTCAAAGTAGGTTCTGCATTTAAACCTGCATTGGTGCTCCAGACCCTACCCTACATTAGCGCTCCAGACCCTACACAGAAAGAAATTTTGTTACAGAATACGTTAAAACTGATATTACCATTTAGAAAATGTTTAGTAAACCTTTTACGATTTAGGGAAATCAGATTTTTGTATTAAATTTTGAAATAAAACGTTTTGATATTCGCTAAAGACTGTACTAAAAATTGTGAGTCATTCGAAAAGAATGTGACGTTTTGAAATGAATAAAAAGAAATAGCAGAGAATTCGGAAGCTGTCGTCCAATTCCGTTACAGTAGCCAACCAGTAATAGTCAATGGGAAATACACATTATTGTAACACATATAAATGCAGTAAATAATACACACGCTTACTAAATATATCTATAAATATACTATATACTATACTATACTAAATATACTATAAATATGTATACATTTTACGTAAACATAAATATAAACCTAACTTACCGCATCGAACGCAAGAGTAACCTCTAAGAATAAGGATTTGAAACTTTCTTATATACTAACTAGTGAAATGCTTCACCGTTATTGAGATTGAGTATTTTACTTGATAACTCGAAACCAAATAATTCTATTTTTGTGGGGAAAAGTGTACAATAAATCATTTTACAAAGGCCAAAGTTTATAATACTTTTCATAATAAAATTTCTGCAGGAATTTGTAAAATTTCAAAATGAATTTTATTAGAAGGAGAAAGAATACGCATTAGATAGAGGTGAATAGAAGTAGAAAGTTCTTTGCACATTTTTTGAATTTTTTATTCAATAATTTGTTATTTAAGTTAAAAATTGCAATTGGTGACATTTGCGATATTTACTGAGCCCCATTCATTGATATTTCTGCAAAAAGGTATAGAATTAGTAAATTTACTTTTGTTGAATAAAAATGTACCTTGTAGATAAATATCCTGCATTTTATTAATTTTTTAAAACAATTTTTATAAACAAATTCACTTTTTTGGCATTTATATGCATAGAAAATTTGTCTTTTCTGCGGAATCATTTCTTTTCATTAAAAGAATAGAACTTGTGCACAACTGACTTCCATTCAACATTTATCATTGTTATAAACAATTTATTCAAACAAATTCATTTATTTGAGTGTCACTGCAATTGGCTGTATTGACATCAAAACGTATTCTATGGCAATATTCCAGCTTCTCTACCAAACGTCAAAATTGCAGTCATGTAAGAGGTTTTTTTTTGGCAATATAACCAATATAACCAATGGCAGTGACACTATAATAAAGTTTGTAAAAATTCTTTATAAGAATGATAAATGTTGTTGGATGGATGTCAGTTGTGTACAAGTTCTACTCTTAAAATGAAAAGAAATGATTCCGAAGAAAAGACAAATTTTCTATGCATACAAATGCCAAAAAATTGAATTTGTGTGTAAAAAATGTTTATAACAATGACAAAATGATCTTTCATGGGACTCTAATGTGTACCCTTCTTGTTATTCACATGAAAATGAATAATTCCATAGAAAAGAAAAATTTTCGATGCATAGATATGCCAAATGAGTGAATTTTTTTATAAAAATTGTTTATAACAATGACAAATGTTGTTTCATGGAACTCTAATGTGTACCATTCTTGTTCTTCACATGAAAATAAATTATTCCACATAAAATAAAAAGTTTCGATGCATAGATATGCCAAATAAGTAAATTTGTTTATAAAAATTGTTTATAACAATGAGAAATGTTGTTTCATCGAACTCTAATGAGTACCATTCTTGTTCTTCACATGAAAATAAATGACTCCACAGAAAATAAAAAGTTTCGATGCATAGATATGCCAAATAAGTGAATTTGTTTATAAAAATTGTTTATAACAATAACAAATGTTGTTTCATGGAACTTTAATGTGTACCATTCTTGTTCTTCACAAAAAAATAAATGATTCCGCAGAAAAGACAAATTTTCTATGCATATAAATGCCAAAAAAGTGAATTTGTTTATAAAAATTGTTTAAAACAATGACAAATGTTATTTTCGATGCATAGATATGTTAAATAAGTGAATTTGTTTATAAAAATTGTTTAAACTATTAATCATTATTGTTGTTTGGTGCTTGTTCGCAATTAAAAATTGATTTTTTACATTTTTATAACAAAATCTATGTAAGTAATACATTAGAATTCCGAAAATGCAGCAGTTAAGAGTTATATGCATTAATTTGTTTATAATAATTAACAAAATGCAGGATATTTATCGACAAGTTACATTTTTATTCAACAAAGTTAAATTTACTAATTCTATACCTTTTTGCAGAAATATCAATGAATGGGACCAAGTAAATATCGCAAATATAACCAATTGCAATTTTTAAGTTAAATAACAAATTATTAAATAACAAATTCAAAAAACGTGCACTATTACGTTAAAGTACGACCCTGCATGAGTATTTTAAAAAATAGCTCTGATCCGTTGAGATTTGAAGAGTTGTTAATTTTTGTTCCAAAAAAAAGCTTTTTTCCCACTGTGCGGCGGATCACTCCGCTACGTAGTACGGTCGGCTCTTCGGCTAACTTCGGGAGCATCCGGAGCTATTCGGATTTTTCCATAATATAGTGATTTGCAATTTTTACAACTGAAGCTTAAGATTTCTGTTACCGAATGTCAGAAAATAACAACTAACTACTAATTTCTGTAGTTGCTTTTATTTATTTGATAATATCAATAACAATTTTTATTATTGTGCCTTTGATATATAAAATATTAATCTTTCTTATTGAATTCACCAATTCTTGTTCCCTCAAGATATTATGTTTTCATATTTTCAATTCCAACTTTCGTAAGTGCGCTAACAATAATTTATGTACGTATTTACTGAATTTTCCTAAATCGTAAAAGATTATACTAAATTCTAATATCAGTTTAACGAATTCTGTAATAGAATTTCTTTTCGTGTACATTGGTGCTTCGGACCCTACAATAATAATAATAATAATAATAATAATAATAATAATAATGCATTAATATGCACTGCCAATAAATGACAAAGAACTTGAATAAAATAAATTTTCTTTTTCTAGGTAAACCTAAAATAATACGCTATTTTTACATTCTCATGATATGAGAAGGTATTAGATTTGTGTAAAATTTGACCCCCTCCCCGTTTTTGTCAAATGTCGACGTTTTGAGACCCCC
>JBAGKK010304069.1:0-20014 GCA_037177015.1 Euceroptres primus
TTTAAAATAGGATTGCCGAATATTTTTTATACCCCGTCGGTAATTCGTGACATCATAACGTATCACACCCCCTTAACTAGTTACGACCAGTGAACTTGGATCACTTGGTGAAACGAGTTTCCATTATAATACCTATCATCATTCATTGAATTTTGGATGAAACTAGTTATTTCTGACTAAATTAATATTCTGTCTCAGATGAGACAAAACAATTCTTAGTACAGTAAATTGTCGAAAAAAGAGGCGAAATCTCGTATTAACTCACGAGCGAATTTTTTTTTGCTTAATCGCTTCAGTATGGGGCATTTATATACCATCTGGTTTTGTGACAAGAATTCGGACCGGAACCCTGGCATATTTTTTGAGAAAGGTGCCAAAAATCATATATGTGTGAATTGTTGCTCTCCTATGGATTTTAGCGAAAAAAAGTAGACAGGAAAGAAAGTGGACAAAATTTTGAGAAATTTAGAAACAAAAATAATGTCCTAGCACCAATACTTTCCGAGATACACTGAGAAAACTGTTTGGTTCGGATAACAAAACGATTTGGTTGTTATAGAAGCAACAAAATTTTTTGGTTGTGCCAACAAAATTTTGGTTCTTTCAACAAACCTTTTGTTGAACCATCAAAAATTTTGTTAATTCAACCAGAAAAGATATTTTGTTGGTTCAACAAAATGTTTGTTCGTTCAACAAAAGGTTTGTTGAAAGAACCAAAATTTTGTTGGCACAACCAAAAAATTTGGTAGCTTCTACAGCAACCAAATCGTTTTGTTGGCACAACCAAACAGTTTTCTCAGTGTACGGCGTTTCGAAACACCCTGTTTTTTCTATTTTTGCCCAAAAATCGCTACTTTTCAAAAAACCATCTAGAATTTGTATAATCGATTGACATACGCCAAAATGGACTACAGATGACTTAAAGTAGACGTAATTATCTCTAATTTAAGATCAAGAACAACCCTCTAGGTCTAATAGATCGCGAGCTACGACCTCTCAAAGATGACACTTTTTTGTCTGTTTTTATGACCAAAAATCATGGATTTAGTTTTTATGAACTAGAGCGTTCCCTAATCTACGTTTATGCTGTCAAAGAATAACTAAATTACATAAAATTCCACGCAAATTCAAGAAAAACAATGCTCTATCTTTATAAACTTCGGAGTTATGAATTTTTGAAACTTTGTGTTTTTTCACTGTTTTTCTTAAAAAATGGAAAACACGTTTCCTTGATTATTTCTGTAATCCTGACGTGACAATTACATAAGGATAAATGAAAGAGGATTCAAGTTTGAGAAATTTAAAAAGAAACGTAGTTCTAATTTAAATACACTCATCGCTGGATTTCGAGCCGGGCTCGGGAGTAGACGGCCCTCAATTCGATGCTATTAAAATACAGTTTGGGCCGAATTTAAAGCGACGAGCGAACAGTCTTATGTCAACATTCAGGACCGCGTATATAGTCTCTGAACGTACAAAAGTAAATGCGCAGAGAGTCGTGATGTAAACAACGTCTGGCGGCCCTGACTGCCCGAGCGATGGTACCGTCGCGGGACGCTCAGGGGCGGGGGATAGAATCAGTAAAGCGTGAACGACTATGAAGCCGGCCCGAAATCCAGCGATGAGTGTAGGTCACACGTTATGACCTATAAAAGTTAACCCTTTATCTTTTGTGAGTTAAAAATATTGAAAAATGTATTTTCAGTCATGATTAATAATGATCAATTAAACATTTCTTATAAATAAAGTAATAACTATTCTAATGTATTAATTTTTCATTATTTGCACATTTTTCATTCTTTTTTTCGCAGAAATTAATTCAAAATGGTTTATTCGTCACTTTTTATAAGTAATGAAACATATTTATAAACAAATAAATGTTATTGAAAATTAAGTTTTCACTTTTTCAGTTATTCAATAGGACTACTTTTGTCTCCTAAATTAATTGAAAATAGGTATTCCTCCTGGGTTGTACGGAAACGAGGTATAGTATTGAATAAAGTGAAATAAGAAAATGTTTATTATCCATGTTTATTCCTTCTATAAAGAACAGAATAATTATGTTAAACCGGACCCATCTTAACATTTATTGCTTAAAAAAATATTTTGTTTTATTTGTAAATAATGAATACTTCCCTATTTTCAATTAATTTAGGAGACAAAAGTAGCAATAAGTTCTGCAAAAGTGAAAACCTAATTTTTAATAACATTTATTTGTTTATAAATATGTTTTATCATTCATGAAAAGTGACGAATGAATTGAATTAATTTCTGCGAAAATACGAATGAAAAATGTGCATAAAATGAAAGGGTAATTTATAAAAAAATTAATTAATTAAAATAATTGTTAGTTTATTTATAAGAAATGTTTAATTGATTATTAGTTATCAATCAGTGCATTATATTTTATTGTATTAGTCAAAACATGACTGAAATTACATTTTTTAGTACGTTTGACTCTCAAAAGACAGAGAGGGTCAACTTTGAGAGGTCATAACTTTTAACCTATTTAAGTTACAACCACGTTTTTTTTTAATTTCTCAGAATTGAGTCCTCTTTCACTTATCTTTATGTAATTTTCACGTCAGGATTGCAGAAATAATCAAGAAAGAGTGTTTCCCATTTTTTGAGAATCTATAGGACCTAGAGAGTAGCGATTTTTGGGCGAAAATCGAAAAAACAGGGTTTTTCGAAACGCTGTATCTTGGAAAGTATCGGTGCTAGGATTTTATTTTTTGTGCCGAATTTCTCAGGATTTTTTCCGCTTTCTTTCCTCGCTGTACCTTTTTTCGCTAAAATCCATATGAGAGCAACAATCCACGCACATGTGATTATTGGCACCTTTCTCAAAAAATATGCCCGGGTTTCGGTCCGAAATTCGTGTCACAAAACCATATGGTATTTACCATAAGTAACCCAAGTTGAAGCGATTAAGCGAAAAACAATGCGCTCGTGAGTGAATATGTGTAAAATAATAACTCGTGAGTTAAGGTGTAAAATGACAATTTGACTGGTATTTTTTTCACTGGAATTCATTAGGTGATGCAATATAAAAATGACAAAATATGGAGTTTATATATTATACAACTGATTATTTCAATTTTTTAAATATTTTTCTGATGCTTAAAAAAAATTATTTTCTTTATTTTCGTGAACGAATTGAACAGAATAGAGAAAACGAAAAGCATTTACAAAGATCTTAAAGTTTACAATGGACGTTTCACCTAGATAATTAACCTATTTCGTATGATGGTATCGGTCGTCGAACAAATTGAGTCGTCGACGTCAGGCTGTAATGTCTCCCACCTAATTCGTTGCTACAATTGTACTATTGGTCGTCAATTAAATAGACTGATGTGTTATAGGCCATTGTAGTTAAGAAGTTCAAAAATAGAAAAAATTAAAAAACAAGAGAGATGGAATTATAGAATAGAAATGCTAAATAAAAAATTAATTAATTAGTGATATCAATCCGAAATTTAAAAAACGTGAATCACATGATCATTTATAATTTGTCTTATTATTCGTAAATTAAGTATTCAAATGAATTTTAAAGATAATAAATACGTATGAAAATGATCAACGAACATCTCTTTTCTCTTGAAAATTTCATTTAATTATTTATTTAAAAATAAAACGGCAGCATGTAAATGGTGACGTAGGCACTTTGGTACATGTTGTTAATGATTATTGAATTAAAAAAGAAGCTTTTCAGTCAAATAATATATGTTACCTATCTGTCTGAAGTCATCGTTTTTCTAGTTGGAAATAAATGACAATAATGTTCTGTTAAATTACATATTCTGAAAACTTGTCAGGCAATCGTTTTTTACTGAAGAGAATGCATTAAAAACTATAAATAATTCCTTCTGCGATTTGCAATCTCACAAGTTGAAAAGCCAGTTTTTTACTGTCAATTTAGACATGCCACGCGTAGAGTTCAGGTTTTATTAGAGGCGAATGTTGAGAATATGTTCTAAAGCATTTATCATTCGAATACATATAGTGCATTTTTCCATTACTTAGAACGGGTTTTAAGATTTTGAAATATATATTTAAACAGAGAGAATTTAAAAATAAACACTTACCTAAGTTAATAAAAATATGTTAAAAGTACTTGCAAACTAAATCCGTTATTATTTTTCTTATTTCTGCTTTTGGGTATACGAATATTTTGTCATAACCCTCTATAAAAGAATTATTGTTTAATTCTTACAATGAGGAGGGGCTTTTTCACGATATTTTGTTGTAGATAAACAACATGATTCAGCCAATCAACGTTTTGGTCTCTTATCCCTCATCCTTCGGTGGAGGACCAAAGGAAACATTCGGAAATTCCGGAATCCTGATTTCTGAGCATTGGGTCCTTACTCATGGAGCTTTAATTAACCCGATGATGCAAAAGGATATGCGAATAAGGAAATTATTCCCAAATTTAAAAATAGATGAATTTATTAATATTCCAGAAGAAATTAGAAAGGACCTAAAATTTCGAGTCATGTGGGAAAGTTCAAATCGAGCCGAAGGCAAGAGACACATGGAGGAAAAAGAAGGCATTACAGTGTTAGCTTGGAAGTGCTCACTTTTGAAGCAGACTTTTGATAGTCTCTTTGCGTCCTGGAACTTTGATAAAATAGCTAAGACTGACAGGTCTTTGCTGCCAGTTTTTTTGATGATAAGCCTTAAATCTAATCAATTAAATAATTCAATCTCGGCTGCTAGAGAGGCTGTGAACCGTTTCGTTCAACAGGATCTGGCTTATCCGGTGAGAGGATCGACCACGGAGGTTGAGTCTACGCCATTTGGTAATCCGGTTTTTATAGATTCGGTTGCACGTGGCGTTGTCAGCAACATCGTTGGCAACCAAAGATGTGTTATCTTGACAGACGCAAATTCGGTACCAGGTTGCGAAGGAGGTCCAGTTTACATCATCGACGAAAGGTGAAGATTTTTGTTAAGAATTCTCGTGTCTAATTTCTTATAGATATTTTATCATTATTACGTGTGTAAGGAAATTTTAAAATGCAATTCAAGCTAATTTGTTTGGTTTAAAAATGTCCTGAAAGGTACAAAAAGACTCAATTTGAAGTTGAGGTATAATATCTAATTTAAAAAATAGAATCATACAAAATTAGAGTTCAATCTGTGAATTATTTTGCTGGGTTCATGTTTTCTGCTATTTTATTTTTTCTCATACCCTAAAATACACTATTTTTGAAAATATGTATATTCTCCCGTTTTCCAGACGAATAAAAGTTTTTATCTTTTTTTAGAAATGTTTTCTAGAATGCTCCAGAATTTTGTGGAAGCTTTTGAAACTTTTTAGAATCTTATACATTTTTGCAAAAATCTTCTGGAAACTATCAATATATTTCCAAATCTTATAAATCTTCCATAGATTCTTCTGTAATATTTTACGGTCTTCCAGATACTTCCAGACTCGTTAAGAGTTCTCTAACATCTCTCAAAATCGTAGAGGCTCTAACAGAATTTTCTAAATTTTTTAGAATATTCTAGAATCTTCCATAACCCTTTAGAATACTCCTAAATTTATGAAATACTCCCAAAATCTTCTAGACTCTATCAGAATCTTCTTAAATCCTCCAGAATTTTCAAGGATCTTCTTGAACTTTTTAGAATATTGTAAAATCTTCTAGACTCTTCCACAAATATCCAGACTGCTTCAGAGTCTGGATCCTGTAGAAGCTTCAGAGCTTCTAAAGTCCTAAAAAATCATCAAAAATTCTCCAAAATATGTTAAAACTTCCCAAAATATTCTAGACTCTCCTAGAATCTGCTAGTAATTTCCAAACTTTCATTACAATCTTCAAAACTTTTTCATAGTTTTCTAAAAACGTCTGGAATCTTCCTGAATCCTCCAAAACTTTTTACATTCTTGTCAAAACTTCTAGAATATTCAAGAATTTTTTTATAGACTTTCTTATGTACTCCAGAATTTTCGTTAGACTTTTAGAACTATCTATATTTATATAATATTATTTTTCTCCTGAAATCTCTTATATAAAGAATATAAAATATTTTATGTATTTGAAGTATGAGTTAAAGACCTAGGACAAATTGTAAAACTTTAGTTTTAGTTGTTCTTATCATATACAATAGTTTTTTTAGAAATTCCAAATTGCATAAGATCCAAAAAATGATTATCCAGGGGGCAACGACGAATTTGTGGAATGGTGATTGCTCCACTGAGTTGGTGTCGTGGCGAATGGGTGGATTACACATTTGTTGCAAATCTGAAACCCTGTTTGCAACAAGTTCTAAGTCGTATGCAAAGCTGTCAATTCTTAAAAAGTCAGCGTCTTGAAGCAGAAAACTTAAGAAGTGAAAATTCGAAATTAGCTGGTAAATTTTATGCTCTTTTGATATTTTCTATAAAATGTATCAATAGTAATTTTTACTTAATAGTAATTTCGATATCAAAATAACCATTCAATTCAAAAATAAAAAAAAATCCTAATTTTTCAGATCTTTTAGATAAATGTGTAGTAACTGTCAAATGTGGTTCATCTTGGGGAACTGGAATCCTAGTGGAGGTAAAATCTGGCACGATATTGACGTGTTCTCACGTCGTGAGAGAGGTAATTTGTATTATTTATTTTAATTTGGACTGGAAAAAAATCACTGATAGACTGTAGTTCATTGTGATTGTACATATTTTTACGATTCAAATAAATAATTTTGAATTGAGTGAATTATTTACCAAACCCATACGCTTATCTCAGAGGTGTACCAATGCGGAGCAGAGGGCAATATCATTTAATCTTTTTAACATTATTATTAATATTTATTATAGCTTAATTGTTATCTACATTTTACCCTCCCTTCTTCAAAAATAATTGGTATACCCCTGGTTGATCGGAACCTAAATAATATTTAACAAAAAATGTCGGATTCCATAAATTACACATTTTATACAGAATCAAAAGTTAAATTCAATTACTCTTATGGAAATATCAAAGAGTTATCTAACACAACAGATATTATTCAGATCTCTTTCAAATATTCCAAATTTTCTTTGAAGTTTCAAAGGCTCTGAAGGGCTGTACAAAAATTTATGAAGTTACAGAAACCTAAGGATGTCAAAGCTTCAAACTACTTTCTTTTTGTGTTGAATATACATTTTTTATACATGTCTAGAATTCTGAAAAAGGAAGTTTGGTAGCTTTGAACTACTTTCCATAGCAAAACGGTTATTTTAACCAGTGAGGAGTTAGAAGATGGAAAATTGGATATCTAAACAGTCATTGAGGAGGGAGGGGGGAATTAAAAGCCGATCAAGGTTAAGAGGGCAGACTTGTTCTAGGCGCCAGAAAGCAGCATCAAGGTTATGCTTCGAAGGGATGACGATAAGAAGTATGCTTCGCCCACGAGGGCAAGATTGGTTTACAGGACACCCGATGACAAGCCGTATGATGTCGCAGTATTGAGGGTCAATCCAAAGGAAGTGGACCCCTCGCTGAGGGCTATACACATTCAGGGCGCTTCAGCATCTCGAGGTAAGAGCCAAGGGCTCGTTATGAAATGACCAACCTCCTCTAAAAGGAGATCATTTTTTTGACGATGAGCTCACTTTCCACGATACACTGTAACAAGAGCAGAAAGTAAACACACGGTTTCCTTATACAACTCATTGACCAGAATTAAGGCGTAGGAGCTTCCGAGGACTATAAATCCATTGAGAAGAACTCGCTTGGTCACTCTTTCATCAATGAAAGTCGTCAATACTGCTTTTAGTTCAAATCAAATCGTTCAAATAAATGTAAACCAACAATAGATATTTGTTTTTATCATTTTTATCTGATTTTTATCTGATTTCTCTTTAAAATCAAATTATAGTCCTAAAATAATGCAGTGATAAGGTTGATAGTGCTTCTTTTTTTATTTGTAGCTGAAGAAATATTTACAGACAATTTTGAGCTGAAAAAATATTTCTTTCATTTCAACGATCGAAACTTCAGATACATGATTGTGATTATATTTCACAAATAGTCGTTTCTGCATTCTGTGCTAACTTAGAGGCTCAACATAAGTTTCTTATCGGTGCCCACGGTGGGTCTCGACTAAGTTCAACCCAGAGGTACTTGCACCTCCCGGTTTTCTTTTGATTACACTCCTATAGTGTCTCACAATTATTTTGAGCCCAAAAAGAAAAAAAACGCTTGGGCCGGTTTTGAGTAAATTTAATTTTTGATTTTTTTAAAGAGGTTATCAACATATTTTCATGAAAATAAGTTATAAAATGAAATTGTATTGGTTTATCTCGTTTAGTGTAGCAAACAAAAGAAGGTTCTAGCTACTGAATATCTTGCGGAAACTAAAACCGTTAAATAATTCTGAAAAATAGCAGAAAAAGTGAAAAAAACATGAGTTTTGTTTGAAAATTGTTCTTTTTCAATTCGTTCGAAGTCCGAATATAGAAAACTGGAAAATTAGCACATAGCATAACTTGCTGAAACAGCCGAATTGTACTGCCGATCTTCGAATTTTCATATATCACCTTAGAAACTAATTAATGAAAGCACAAACTCACATTTATGAAACAAATTCCTTTTACCTCTTAAAAGGAAGAAAAACACGGACAACCGAGAATTTTTTATTACTTATTAACTATTGAACTGATACAAAGTTTCGAGGTCTAACCAATTTCTTAAAATTCACCCACATATTTAAACATTTTTCAATGTTTGTGCAGAGGTCGTATAAAATTCCACCCTTATTTTCAGTAAAGTAGAAATCTTTCTGAATCGTACATGCTAGGCGATTATTATTTTGATTCAAATTATTATATTAAAAAAACATACTTAAAGTGAGTTGTACCTATTAGCCCCACCATGCGCGAATAGCCCCACTCTACGGTAATGAATTCAAGTGAATATTATAGGTATAATGGATTTTCTAGTTTAGAAATTTCTTCGAAACTCAAATCCTAGTTTGTAAAATCCTGTAACCCAGTAAATTTTGTGACTTCAACATTTTTATGATCAAAAACTGATGTCAATTATTAGGGTGGATGGAAAATAAATACTTCTGGGATTCGAAATCGCTACAACGCGGAAAAGTATTGGGATCCTAAAAAAGTATAATTAATTTGGAATCGATCGACATGCAGCTTGGTTATTCACGCTCGAAAAAAAGGTTTAAAAAATTACTGGTTTGCCGAGTTTTTAGATTTTCTTGAGTTTCAATTTTTTTGCATACCTGGAGGCCAGAAAAGTCTTCTCAATTTTTTGCGGATAGAAGAATTTTTTGAGATACTTAACACTTTCCAGTGACAAAAATGCACTAGGAAAAAAATCGCCAAGACCCAGGAATCAAAATTGGAAATAGAGAGAATTTTTTTGATTTTTTTGAATTTTTTTTATTTTGGTATGAAGTGGAATTATCTTTGTAACTTGTAGTTTAAATATTTTTTTACATAGAAATACACTAGAAAAAATCCACAAGACCCAGAAGTCGAAATTAAAATTACAGTAATTTTTAAAAATTTGGAATTTGGTATTTAATAGAATTATTTCCTTCACTTGCGATTTTAGAATTTTTTTGAGCATGTCTGGAGTTTTTAAGCATAGAAATGCACTAAAAAAATCCACAAGACCCATGAGTCGAAATTAGAATTACAGTAATTTTTCAATATTTTAAATTTGGTATCTAATAAAATTATTTTCTTCACTTGCGATTTTAGAATTTTTTGAGCATGTCTGGAATTTTTTAGCATAGAAATACGCTAGAAAAAGAATCGACGAGACCGAAGAATTAAAATGGGAAATAGAAATTTTTAAAAATGCTGAAGCGGCGTTTCTTTTTAAAAAAAATATTTTTAGTTTGGCCTGAAGTGTCATTAGTAAGTTGTCACAATGGATAAACGTGTAGATTTTGTGAAAATTAATACTAGGGGACGTTCAAAGTGCTCCTTATTCGGATTTGTAAACGAACTCGATAAGCGTTCTCTCCCCACGCAAGAAGAAGTTATAAAATATTTTCTTTTTGTGCGAAGTCGTTTATGAAAGACTGAAAATAAAAATGTGCTGTCATTCCGATTTCGATTCCTGGGTCTTGTCAATTTATTTTTTAACGTATTTCTATGCTTAAAAATTCCACACATGCTCGAAAAAATTCAAAAATCACAAGTGTAGAAAATAATTCTAATTAATACCAATTTCAAATTTTGAAAAATTACTGTAATTCTAATTTCGACTCCTCAGTCTTTTATATTTTTTTTTCTAGTGTATTCCTATGTTTAAAAAGCCCACACATGCTCCGAAAAATGTTTAAACCACAAGTTATAAAGATAATTTCATTAAATACCAAAATCGAAATTTTAAAAATTCGCTGCATTTCCAATTTCGATTCCTGGGTCTTGGCGATTTTTTTCCTAGTGCATTTTTGTCACTGAAAAGTTTTCAAGTACCCCAAAAAATTTTTCTATTTACAAATCTGTTTAAAAAATGTTCCGAAAACAGGGGTGAATTAAATAGGAATTATCTCTCAGAAAATGATTGATTGAAATCTGCAAAAAATTGAGAAGACTTTTTGGACCTCCAGGTATCCAAAAAAAATTGAAACTCAAGAAAATTTAAAAACTCTGCAAACAAGAAATTTTTTAAACCTTTTTTTCGAGCGCAGGTAACCACGCTGCATGTCGATCGATTCCAAATTAATTATACTTTTTTTAGGATCCTAATACGCTACTTTTCCGCGTTTCGAATTTGAAATCTAGAAGTATTTATTTTCTTCTCACCCTATTAATTATGTAATCGGAAAATTATAGGTAACTATTAATTTCATTTAATTTAATTTCATTCATGCTCATTAGACAGATAGAATTTTCATAAACATGAAATTAATTAAATTATAAAGCTGAAATTAATTGGTACAGGTGAAGCTGTAGCCACAGCCGGATTTCCGTTTTTCTCATCAAGCCTACCAACGATAAGCAGAGGAAATGTGTCAAGATCCTTAGCGTGTATGCTACAGACCACCTGTTGTGTTCAAAGTGGAGCTAGTGGTGGTCCAGTCGTTCGCTGGTCAACAGGGGAGATGCTAGGGATGATCGTGTGTAATGCTATTTCTTCTAGCAATTCAGAACTCTACCCTCGACTCAACATGGCAATTCCTGGCTCAGTCTTGAAAGGTCCACTTGAGGAATACTTCAAAACCAATGGTAACAATTTATTGAAATTAAATCAGCTGGATTTAATGAATCTATAATAAGGATAAATTATGGAAACTACTGACACCAATGTTTGGATTTTGAGAGATCATTTTAAAGTTGAAATTTACGTTTAAAGGCCCAGCCTTTGAAAATTCTTATTTCCAAAGTTGAAGGTTAATTACCCATTTCGAAATATTTTTATTGGTTTTTTTATAATTGATTTTAAATTGTCGCAACACTGCACGTTTTCTTCAAAATGATCAAGTACAATTTCAGAACTCCATCTTCATACGTGATTTGAATAGCACACGCACACTGGGAGGAAATGCATTTTTTTTCGTTCAAAAAAGTTTATAGTCTTGAATTTCACCCCGATTTGCAATTATTTTTTTAAAATTAAAGTGCGCTAAATTTTAAAGGGCTCCCAGGTCAGAGATTTTGGCATTTTCGTCTGTTTATTTATTATATGTTTACCCAAAGTATGAGAAAATCGAGATTTTTCACAAAATAATTATTTAATCGTCAAATATATATATATCATTATATACAAACAACGGTTTGTATATAATGCAAATCATCTTCAATCAACGCAAGGGGACTCCCAGAATACAAAAATTAACAATTATAATTATTATAAACAATTTTTGTGGAAAAATTTGGAATTTGTGGTTTTTTTCAATTTCGGATTTCCCTTTAATTTAATTTAATTTTAATTTATTGAGAAAAAAGCTCACAAGGCTATAAAGCACCTTTAGGAGTTGAACAGAGTATACACATAATACAATATACAGAGATGTAGAAATATAAACATATATAGATGTAGAATCTAGAGTGTAGTGTAAATATTTTTAGAACCCTGGCTTAATATTAAAACAGTTCTTTTAACGACATTAATTGGTTATAAAAAAGTAAGTAAATTCAAGTAAGTGTATGCTGTAAGAAGTTACTTAAATCTTTCATTAAGATGGCACTGTTGGTAAACTTATCTTAAGGTATAAGTGAACAAAGAAAAAAAAAATTTTATCATCTGAATTGATGCTGATATTTTTGAAAATAATATATGCTGTATCATATTTGTTAAAATACAACAATTGTTAATTTAGTAAACAAATTAAATAAATAAATTTAAAACTTTTGCACTTTGGCCTGGAAAAGAAATGTTTTGCATTAAAACTGCTTAAAATTTTTGAGAGAGATTTGCAGTCACTATTTCTATAAAAAATTAACAATAAACAATTGTTATAAGAAATTTTTGTAGCGACAAAAATCGCAAATTAAGCGACTAAAACCAAGAGAAAGAATTAAGTAAACAATTACGAAACTCTCGTAATGAAACTCCTAAACTTATACTTATTCCACATGAAAATGGTTTCTATTGTTAAACAGTTTCTATCCTCAGCCATCTAGCGGTAATCGTTCGAAACTTTAAAAACAAGTGAAAGCGAAATTAGAGATTTTCACTTATTCACAGCTAACTTCACTCCGTCGAAGTTGAAGGATACAAGAAAGGTTTTTTAAATACATGAAAATTTTGTAATATTTGAAATTAAATAGTAATGTTCAGTTGTTTAAAAAATGATTTTAAATAATATTTTATTATGGTTAGTCATTAACTTACACTCTCAATACCCTATTGAACAGTTTTATTGCGAAGGCCAATTTTTCCTACGAGAAAATGCAACAATTTTGGAATATTTCTTTCAATTGTCTATAACAATCTTTATTATCAATTTTTAATAGAAATTTGAATTGCAAATCTCTCGCTCAAAAATTTAGAGCAGTTTCAGTGCAAAAAAAGACAAATTTTTTCCAGGTGAATTTGCCACAATTTTACATTTATTTATTTAATTTATTTATAAAATCAGCAATTGTTATTTTTTAACTAATATGATTGAACATATGTTATTTTCAAGAATATCTCAATCAATTCAGATGATGAAGGGAAATCCGAAATGATTCAAAAAACCACAAATTCCAAATTTTTCCACAGAAATTGTTTATAACAATTATAATTGTTAATGTTTTTTAGAAATTGTGACTGACAATCTCTCTCACAATAATTTAAAGCATTTTTAGCTAAGAAAAAATTTTTTCAACAAAATTTACAATATTTAAGTCCAAGGCCATTCAGGCCATCCCCAAAACCGGACTTAAATCGGAAGAGCAGTGTAATAAATAAACAGACGAAAATACTGAAATCTCTGACCAGGGTGCTTTTTAAAATTTACCACACTTCAATTTAAGAAAAAAATATTGCAAATCGGGGCAAAATTGAAGGCTGTAGACTTTTTTGAACGAAAAAAATTCATTTCCTCCCAGTGTGACACGTGTCTCAACTGCACAAAATCTTGTCCCAAGTAACGTCAGAACTACTTTATATTAATTGGCAGTTCCTTTTAATAGGTAGTATAAAACACTCGAAAATTGATGAAGATAGTTATGAATTTCTTGTGTACAATTTATGTTGAACTTAATTGATATTGAAGAAAAAATGAACAATCTGCCAACGTTTAGATTTTAACTCGGGTTCGTAAATCTTTGTCATTTGCTCTAGCAGACATTAAGTGATTTCTTTTCTGCATTTTTTTCTTCCTGTGCTCTGCGCCTGCAAAAAGTGGCGCGACCTTTGAGTGCAACTGGCACAGTTTGTCGTCCTCTTTTTCAGATGCCAAAGTCCTCGAGGCTCTCGCCAATCAAGATGCAGTCGTGCATCAAACATGGGATTTGTATCTGACGCCACGATCGAAAATGTGAGTGACGCTGAATGCTTCTCTGAAAGTCACTCTCGACTGTGAATAAATTAAGTTATGTATAACACAATGTGTATAATTGTATAAAACAATATTATGTGAATTCAATAGTCATTTTTGAAATGTTTAGACAATGACTTTGTAAAATATGAGGAGAGGATTTTTTGCAAAATATGTACTCTGGTGTTCCATGTTGAAGGTTCACTTAGAAAAAAAACTAGTTCATTAAGCAAAATCGTTTTGGTTGACTGCATTTGATTGATTTAAAAATAAAGGTTTGTTTGAATGAAGAAAAGTTTTGTTAAGTAGGCCAAAACTCGTTTGAATCAACCAAAAACCGTAGTTTTTGATTGATTTCTTTTTGTAATTTTGCAAGATATGTTTTGTTGATTAAACCAAATATTTTGGTTTTAACACAACCTATTTTTTTCGTATAATTCCAAAATTTTTTGGTTCATTCATCAACATATGAAATTTATTCTCAATACTCTGACTTTGAATAGGAAATATTAAATAACATTTTTTTTAACTTTGCAAATACAAACAATACATTTGAAGACATGGGAATAACAACTCGTAAAAACCATTTGAAGTTGACCCCTAAATTAGGTTATTTTAACTATTACTTGGAGGGCCAACTTCAAATAGTCTTTAACGAGTTGTCTTTCTCATGTCTTCATTTCTACTTTGCAAATTGAATATCTTCACAAAAAATGTTGTTGATTGTAATAATCATAATTTAATATTTATATAATTTTTTTACTCCTATTTTCTTAAGTAAGAAAAGATATATCAAAATCCTCGAACTAGTTAAGTCGAAGTATTAAAAAATTTGGGACGTTTTAAAAATGTTTTGAATGATATCATTAAACTAGACGACTTTTTTCTCCTATCTGACGTTCGCGTTACGACAGATAATGATTTATTGCTCATGTAAAAAGTAAATGAAAAAATTTGGATTAGCTTGATTTGTAAAATACATATACGTAATCAGGATGCTCTGTTCATTACTGAATAAAAAACTGCAGAAAAAAGGCTTGTCTATACATAATTGAAAAGATTAACAATTACAGATTAACTGTCAGAAACACGGTATGCGCGATGTATCGTCATGGATTGATAAATGCTTATGAACTTCGTTTGACTCGTTAATAATGATCTTTATTCATTTGCATTGTTACTTGACATTTGGACGTTCTCTTTCGAGCGCCACATTTATCAGACTGCGATATAGTCCTGATTTCAACATTGCATTAATGTGGAGCTTCTTATATCCAATATTTTAAATTATTAATTGATTCAATTAATTTTATTCTTGATGCAGTTTATGTTTAAATAATAATTTAACTTCATGGTATCTTTAATATTAAATGTATTATCAGAAGTTCTAATAATATAGTGAAGTTAAACTTCGGCTTCTTTGAAAAAAATAGAGAGTAAATTCGTAAAATTTAAATACATATATTGCTGAATAAAAATACTGTAGAATCGCAGGTTTTTCAAACCTTAACCATATGAAAAATAAAAAAAAATGTAATTTCCTATTTCTAGAAAGCATTAAAAATAATTCTATGAGAGTATAGCTTGAGTATAGATTATAAATTTCTTAGTTCGCCCGTTTTTACTTTAGCTGTTTCGGTTTTATAAATAACTCAATCTTGATGTAAAGATATGCACAAGTAAAGAGTGACGTGCAAAACTGAAGCAACTAACGATCTCAAAATACAAAGCACGTGGCAAAACAAGCGTCACAAAAAAGTAATTACAAAATATTTTCTCGAAACGATAACTCTTGCAAAAGTAGTGAAGATATCGAAATACGTTCAAAGAAATTTTATTTGGTAGCACGTGTTACATTCTGTGAAAATATATCTTTATAAGTTGTAAAATGCTAAAGTATTTTTTATGTTATCATATGAGTAAGAATTATTTTTTAAAAATCATTCATTAACAAGTTTATAAATGATAAATATTTTTAATTAAAATTTTATTTCATTATGAAGATAAAAATAAAAATTATTGCGTCAGTGAATGCAGTAATAATGAAAATATGTTACACACTGTCTCGATGCACTTTTGCATTGTAAGAATGCAAGGGTCTATTATTAAAATCATGCAGCTGCATATTCTATATTTATCGATTGATCAAAACGTAACTTTCGTTTATTTCAGACTGGCAAAGAATTTATGGTAATTAGCGATATTAAAATTCAGTCAACTGTAACAATATACACTTGTAGAGTATATTGCACAATAGGATTGCCTTGTTTGCATAAAATACATTTAAAAAATAAAAGTGAAAAGTTAAGTCAGAAAATAAATTGGCAGAATTGTTTATTATATTCATTATCGAGAGGCCTACAAAAAAAAGATCAAAACAGATTCAGTTTTTGTAGAAGTTTCTAATTATACGAATATCTCAGATGGACAATAAAAAACTCTCGACTTGTTTAATTCTAATTAAATTGACTGGTTTTCTTTTAACTTTGGACTTTGGTATTTCCTAGAGGTTAAAGATCTATGAATGAGGTAAAAGTATCCAAATCTATTCTTAAGAATTTTTAATACAGGAAGCAAACTTTTTTATTGCTTAAAGCAAAGGTTATGACGTCAGAAAATACTAGTTTCATTTGTAACTAATTTCTAAAATGGTTTCAAATTTAGAAACGGATGAGCGGCGCCTATCTCACGTGGAAAATAATATAAAAAAATGCTATTCATTTCTTTATATACATCAATCGTTCTTTAGTAAATCGACTGTGCTGAATGTGAATCCAATACCAAAAATTGTCGATGATGTCAGATTTTTGTGAAACATGGTTAAAAATAAAAATCGTGTTTTTGATCATTTTTGAAAATTTATAACAAGTGAACCGGATGTGCTAGATATGTCGAAAATGTCTCAAATTAAAGCTTGAACATTGTATTTTCCAACAGAAAAGCCAAAAGTTAAAGATCAGATGCCACTGTTTGTTCACCGTGTGAACAAACACATAAACACATCCACATAAACTCTAATGTAGTTTATGTGGATAGAAATATATGGATTTGCGCAACGATGCGATGCAAGAAAATATTGATTGTTCTTATTCGAATATTGATCGTTCTTATTCACCTGATTTTAACTGTGTTTTTTAAAGTGGAAAAGTTAGCTTTAATTTGAGACTTTTTCGAAGTGGCTTGCTTGTCAGGTTCATCTGTAATGAATTTTCGAAACTGAAAAAAATAAAATAATTTTTTAATATCAGATTGATATAAAAAAAAAGTCCTTCAGTTAAGTGAACAAGGAATGTATAGTTTAACAATTTTCAACAGTCTTTTAATAACCAATAATAATTATTGCAAGGTTTTTTTCGGACTTACGGTCAAATGATTTAATTATTAAGACAAAATAAAGTATGTTAGAAACATTCATTTTATTAAATAAATTAAATTAAATAAATAAATTTTAATAACTGACCGAATCCATTTCAAATCATACAGGCTGGCGGGTGACATGTTTAGGATTGGCTTGCCAATGAAATGTTTTTTTTCGTGGAAAATAAGGAGACACGTATTTTCTTTAAATTAACTTAGCGAAATTTTTACATTTTTTACGAATATTTTAAAATTTTAAGGTTAAAATGAGTTTATTGGAAATTTTACTTTAAAAACCTTGCCAGTTTTGCAATTTTTGAGAAAATAAAGTTTTTCTTGTTTTAGTTTATACAGTTTATTGCACTCTTTCAAAATCCACACAAAAAATGTAAAAGTAATAAAAAATGGTAAAGTTATTTCAATTTTTTGAAAAAAATTTAAAAAATATTTCTCATAAATCCCACATTTTTCCCCCCTGACATTTTTAGGAATAATAGGTACTAATATAATCATCTACTTAGCATAAATTTCCTATTTGGTTTTTTCTCGGAAGAAAAATATTAATTTCGATTTTTTTAAAAACCTTGTCATTTTTGAAATTTTTTTAGATTTTAAGGTTTTTTCGGCATTTTCATTTAGCTTTTTCTCGATCTCATGATGAAAAGCACTGTATTTGCGTTTGCGTCCAGTTGTCAAGTTTTTTTCACTCTTGGGAAACTGATGAGAAAAACCAAGAAAGAATAAAAAATGATAAAGTTATTTTGATTTTTTGAAAAATTAAAACCCGAAATTTTATCAAAACCTTTTTATGCACTTTTCCGTAGTCTGGACCTTTTAATCTGCCCTCCGTAAAAACACTTTTCGCAGCCATGATAATTTCCTAAAACATTAAAGCTCTAAAGTGCAGCAGGCACTACTAAATATTACAACTAGAATTATATTCGACTTTTGACAGGATTATTTCAACGGTTAAGTCGAAACGTAAATAAATGCTCTAAAGTTTAAAAAAAATTACACGAATCGACGTTTTCCCGCGAAAAAAAACTCAGTCCGTTTTGAATATATATATTACCTGTCACTCCTGAAAATTTTAACAAAAAAAGGTAGCTGTTTTGATAAAATTTCGTGTTTTAATTTATCAAAAACTCAAAATAGTTTTACCATTTTTTATTCTTTCTTGGTTTTGCTCATCAGTTTCGAAAGAGTGGAAAAAACTTGACAATCTGGAACAAGAAATCTCAAAAATTGCAAAAATGGCAAGGTTTTGAAAAAAAATCTGAATTAATTTTTTTCTCCTGGAAAACAAAAAAATACAAAATGGGAAATTTACGGTAAGTAGAACATATTAGTACCTATTATTCCTAAAAATTTCAAAGAAAAAAAAGGTGAGGTTTTTTAAAAAAAACTTTTTAAAATTTTTTTCAAAAAATCGAAATAACTTTATCACTTTTTATTTTTTTTCAATTTTTGTATAGATTTTGGAAGAGTGCAAAAAACTGTATAAACTGAAATAAGAAAAACCTTAATATCTCAAAAATGGTAAAAATGGCAAGGTTTTTAAAGTAAAATTTCCAAAAAATATTAATTTGTTGTTAATTTTGAAGCAATATGTGTCTCCTTATTTTTCACGTACAAAAACATATTTTATTGGCAAGCCAATCCTGAACATGTCACCTGCCCCACAGTAGGACAAAAAAAGCGTCTGTGGACAAATCAATTTTCAGACTGAATTGCTCATCCGATTTGGACTTTTTTTAAAAATTAAAGTGTATTAAATTCCGCATTGTCTCAATGGAAGAAATTTTTGAAAAATTTTCTCAAAAATTTTTTATTTTATAAACAAAATGAAAAAAAGAATTTATTTGACTTTTCAAGACTGCCATTTAGTCAAAAATATTTTTATTTTACCGAAAATCGTCCACATCGACGCAAAAACTCATTAAAAATTATGTCCAGCAGTATTAATTAATTAAAACAAAAATTTATATTGTTAGAAACAAATTGGTGAACACAAGTTATATCTTCTTTATTTGCCACATTTAAATGTACTAAACCAATATTTTTAGTAGGAAATGGAAATAAAATAACACTAGCTTAAAACTAGAAGCCTTTTAACATCAATTCCTAATTGTTTATAACAATTTAATATAAAAATACGAAATTAAGGCATTTTTAATTAGATAGATTTTGCTTTTTCAGCAGAATTAGATATAAATATTTCAGCAATGACCTTCTGCTGTGATAGTTTGCACTGCAACAACAATCGTGTATTACTTAAACAAATTTAATAAACAAATGCATTATTTGGCCATTTTTGAGTAAATAAGCTTCGTTTTTTCAGCATAATCAATAACTAGTATGTTGCCAATGTGTCTTGCTGTTTTACTTTACACTTAGGCATAAATTATTTATTGTTTAAACAAATTTAGGTAACAAATTAATTATTTGAGCATTTTCAATATAGAAATTTTGTTTTTTTCAACAAAATTAACTACAAACATCTCAAAGATAGTCTACTGTTATAATGATTCACAGTTAAACAATAATTGTACATTATTTAAACAAATTTAGTAAACAAATGTATTTTTTTCACATGTATCAGTAAGCCAGGTATTGTAATGGTTATACAGAAAAAAATCTGCCCGGCCCCCTTCGTGGGCGCGGGCACATTCTCATCGCGCGCTTCGCTCGCAAGTTTGAGCGCGCCTAGGGCGCGCGGAGTGGCCGTCACGCT
>JBAGKK010304180.1:0-20012 GCA_037177015.1 Euceroptres primus
ACGTGGTGCATCCTGGGCAAACATGAAATTAGTTTGGCGAATGTCAGCAGTAAACGAAGAGAAGTATTTTTCTATCTGCTTATAATCAATTAACACTGCGACTGGGGAATTCACGATAAAATGTGTTTTTAATCGAAAAATGCTGTCGCATCTGGTTTTTATTACACCATTGCGTATAACTTATTGCTTCATTAGCTAAATCAAGTTTCTCATAGAATTGCATACATGTGAGGGGCCAACAAGTAGTTTTTATTTTTTTTAAATATGAAGTAATGCTTTGATCATTTCCGCAAAAATATGTTTTGAAACCTTGAATGTGAGCATGATATAGGGAAAAAATGGATTGTGTTCTAGAAGTACTTCCTTTAAAAAAAATTATTTAAAAATTATTATTTTTTTATTTATCCCCTTATTAACGACAGAATTGGTTCTTGAATTTTTTTCGGAACCTCCTTAGTACCCTCTATAACATATATTTTAACCATCATGATCGGTAAAGCCGTTTTCGAGAAAATTTTATTTTTTGATTTTTCAAAATTTGTTTATAACTTTTGTAAAAAAATTTTATTTCAGTTGATACTTGGGGTAAATTTATCTTATAGTGGTAGCCACTTGCTACGGCCTTTGAAACATTCTTGAAAACTTTAAATTATAATTCTGATTATTAGTATTATTATTTTAGCAGGGAATCATTAAGTATTATATTAAAACGATATTTCGAAATTAATCTTACGATTCTTATGTCCAAAACGAAAACTCAAAAAAAAGTTCTGGTTAAATATGTCCTTACAAGAATAATATGTCCTTCTGTTTTAAACAGAATTCTAAGTAGTTAAGACAATTAGAATTTCCGGTTGAAATACAAAAACAGAAATTTTTGGTTAAAATAACCAAAATTAGAGTTAAAATAACCAGAATTCTGGTTAACATAATCAGAATTTCTTGTAAAGACATTATTTTTATTATTATTTTATTATTTATTTAATCAGAAGTTTTGAGTATATCCTTAAAAAATGAGCAGAAGATGCTTGACAGGACACTTGACCATGTCCGATTAAATTTTCAAGAATATTTTTATAAGAAGTAAATAAAAATATTTGAAAATGTTAAAAATTAGTTTTGCATTGATTTACTTGATTTTGGCTTCAAACTTTCAATTTAATTATTTCCTTTGAAAGTATTTTACATTAATAGGAGGAGACGCAGTAGAATATTTTATAAATCATATTATGCGAAAATTGTGTCCATTTTATCTTTATCAATTCAATACAAGTGTTTTCTGTAGACCCTAATTATTTTTAAAAAATTTTGGATATTATTCAGCAATTTTTCTTTCTAAAGTATCGACAAGTTAACGAATTTTTTATTTATGACTCCTGAACAAAGCCATGTAAAATTTTGAAACTAGTTACTAAAATATGCTTTGATTTAAGCATTTTAATCAGGTATCTACAATAAAATGTATAAACCGATGGAAATGTAGAAAACTACAAACACTTAAAATTTTCAACTTTCTAGCAGCAAGCATTTAGATATTTCTCTATTTTTAGGATTTATTAAAAGTACTAAGAAATATTGAGAATATTCAAAAATATTAAGAATATTAAGCGACATGCATTTTTCCGATTTAAGGAACGAATTTTTCCACTGTTATGTGTATTTCAATTCTGAATGAAAATTTTTAAAAGGCAACCAAATTTTTCTTTAAATCGAAATGACTGTATTTTTGGAATTAGTAAAGAAATTCAAGTTTTCTCTCTCGATTTTAGAGTGATTTATCTTGCTCTTTTGAAAGCCACTGGAAAATTGTAGAACAGTTAAAAAATAAGCAAATGAAATAAGGAAATAAAAAAGTCCTACATTTTTTCGATATCTCACATTGATTACAAGAAAAATTAGAACAATATAAAATGTTCGAAATATTAACTTTTGAAATATTCTCCTAGTTTCAAAAATATTTTAGCTGGAATAGAACTTACACGAAGACTTTCCTATGAAAAAAATTCAACAGAAAAATGTAATTTCTTATAAAGCTTTTTGAAATGAACAATCTGTTTCCTTAATAACATTTTTTTCAAAATAGGACGATAAAAACCACTCTAACATCAAAAATTAGTTCTTCGTTCAAATATCATAGTTAAAAAAAAATTCATTAGTTCAAAAAAAAGTTTAAAGCATAAAGAGTTTCCAAGAAAAATTTCCTCAATTTGAAAAAAAAATTGCTATTCGAAATTCAAACAATCATAACTTTGTGGAAAGAACTTTTTCCTCAAATTGAAAAAAAATACTTCATTTCCTTATTTTCTCTGAAAAACATATTTCGATTCTGTCTTATTTTAGAATGAAGTTGAAAGGATAAACTTACAATTAAAAGAACTAGCCATTTGAATTTCCCTATCATGGAAAAACAATTGAAATAGGGTGCAACATTTTGAAAATTCATTAGGTACACAACTCCCTTGAAATTTGTAAACGGGGCAACGGCCAGAGGCGGATATTTGGGAGGGACGAGGGGATCTTTAATTTCCTCGTGAGCCCTAGCGTGATTTCGCAGAGGGTCGACGAGAAACGTCCAATCGTTAAAGGGAAATAGAAAGGTCTAAGGTGAGAGGAAAGGAGGAAGCTTCGTTTATAATCCAAAGCTTCTTTGCCCTTTTATGCCGGTTTTTTAATAATAAAAAATCTGGTATATAATTGCTCAAAGAGTATAAGTGAGATTTCGTGTTATAAAGGAAAGGACGAAACTCTCGAGAAAAGAGGTCAGGAAAAAAGGGGTGGATAAGATAAAGGAGAGAGGAGCAAGAAAACGTCCATTTCAGCTAATGACGACGGTACCAGAGCAACCGGATTAAGTCATTTTTCTCAACTCGTGGAAATGGGATTTAACGAAAACCATGGAGTGAGAGAAAAATTTATAAATACAAAAAACTGCTATTCTTTTGTAAAATTAAAAATTACATTAGTATTTCCTTTTGAGATATTTTATTTAAGAAATCTGATAATGAATTTTTCTTTAATATATAATTACAAGCTTTTTTCTTAAATTAAAAATTCCTGTATTGTTTGAAATTATTATGGATTATTTTTAACGAATCGATTTTTCTCGCAGAAATAAAAAAAGAGTTATTGAAAACAAAAACCGATCTAAACATGTTTATAGTATCCATGGTTATCGTAATTTTGCCTCTGTCATCAGAAGGAACTTGAAAGTCAATCTATAATCATCGTAGATAAAATAGCCAAAGAAAATTTTGTCGAAATTATGCCGCCGACACCAAGATCTGCAAAAGTTGCCGTCGATGAACGGAAATTAGCTGCTTTAGTCAAATCAAACAGCGATGTATCCATCAAGAGTCAGAGGAAAGTCTGGGAAAAAATCGCCGATGAACTTCAAGCTCCAGGTATCAAAAAAATGTTATTCAAGTTGAATAAAATATGTTTATATAGTCTGGAAATAATATAAATAAATTCTTACTTTGAAGGCAGGCAAATTTGACAAATTCCTAAATTTCTAAAATATAAATTCAAAGTAATGAAACTTATCTCAATTGTAAATTCCGAATTTCGGTTCTATCCCAATTTCAAAAACTATTTTAATTTAAAATTAAAATATTATGGAATATAATTAACAAAGTTATTTTTTTCAATTTTCGGTTAAATTGTGCAAACGTTTTCGATTTTCGGAGTAGGCAAGGTAAAAAATCACTTGACATTTCGAGCTTAATATTCTCTTCTAAAACGAAACATAAAACCTCTTTTTATGGGATCTTCGTTATGCGTGCTCTTGCATTCTCCCTTCCATGTTACAATTCTCGACTCTCTTTTTCTCTTTTTTTTCATTTTTTTCTCTGTTTTTCTTTTTTTCTTTTTTTTCCAACCCACTCCCACTGTTGCGTACCCGTCCATCGTTGAATTTGCTTTCACCGGAAAGCACCACTAGTGCTCAGTGCGTCTACGCTGCTCTTTCAACGCTGAAAGTTTCTCATTCAGGTTTTTATCTCTCCGCGGGAAATCGTAAAAAAAATCGGAAGAAGGGGAGCGAGGTTGTGTTGGGATGCCAAAATAAAAAAAGAATCCACATATAACTAAACGCATTTCGAGCGTGGAGTGGCCAAATTTTACGCTTATCCACTTTCAGATTGAAGGGGATTTGTTTTCGGAGAGTAAAAAGCTCGTTGAAAACAAAGAATGGAATTTCCCGTTGCAAAAGTGCTGCGGAACCATGTCAAATGGAAAATTAACTTTGCTGGGATAACGAAATAATGGTGGAAAATTAAATAACGATTGTTTATAAGCAAAATTCAATCAGGCCAATCGTTGATTGGAAATTGTTGTTAAAGTTCAATTTATCAACTAATAATAATCAATTTATGTTTTTATGAAAGAAAATTAATCTATCGAGAAAAGCTGATTGCCAATTAAAATTTCAAACTCGATAAAAGAAATAATAAATTACACAATTTGTTTTTAATCAATTTTTAAACGAATTGTATTAAATAAAAATTAATAATTGAACTCGGACTATTTCAGTGGAGAATTTAAAGAAAGCATGGTTTTTTTAAATCCATTTTTAAACGAGTTGTATTAAATAAAAATTAATAATTGTACTCGGAATATTTTAGTAGAAAATGTGAAGAAAGCATGGGCAAAGCTGCAAGAGGAGGAAGAGCAAAAAAAGATTAAAGAATCGAACAAGAGAAGGTCGTTACGAACCAGCACTATCGACTCTACGAAAGATTTGCAAAAATCATCTGAGATGTGTAGAAGATCTTTAAGATCCAGTTCCATTGACAAATCGAGTGTAATTACGTAAGTTAATCAATTAATTAATTAGATATTCAAGTGATTAATCATTTGAATAAATAATTCAATACTTAACTATTTTTGAATTATAATCAATTCTACTTTTGGAAAAGAAATCCGCTATTTTCAGACCGAATCCATTTTAAATCAGGCAGGTTCTACACTTCTGCCGTCCTAATGAAGAAACTGTACAACTGCAGTTTGCCGTAAGGGCCATTGGCGCGTTGGAGCGTACAGGAAAATAGGCCTTACGGCAAACAGCAGTAGTACAGTTTCTGCACCAGGACGGCAGACTTGTAGTCGCAGAATCTCTCGGGGACAAAATATGTTGTTTTTTGGAGGAAATTAGGCGATACGTATTTTTGCGATTTTTGAAAAAAAATTCTACACAGTTATGGGTATTTGAATTATTTTCTTTGTTTTTCAAAAAGACCAAAAATTTTTTCTTTAAACCTCTATAACTTTTGACCCAATTGAGATATTTAAAATTTCTTCCCAAATTCTGGTAGCGTTTATCGTCTTTTTACGAAATCTGCCAGAAAATTTAAAAAATGTTCAACATTAAAAAAAGGCGGCAGTTTTTCTAAATATTTATAGTCGATTTTCTCAAAAAACCCACATTTATATTTTTTGCCAATTTTTTGTTGAATTTGTACTATCATAGGGAAGACATCTTGTGAGTTTTATGCGGGCTAAATAACTTTTGTGGCCAGGAAAATTTTTTTCATAAACTCGAATTTTCGCATTTTTCTCGAAAGCAACTACAGATACGAAAAAATGTTAAGAAAATAGTTTGCACAATTAAAAAAGTTCTACAAAATGTTCTTTTACTCATTTATGATATCTTGCACCATTTCCAAGAAAAATAAAAAAAATTCAATTTTCATGCACAAAAAAATGTTCTTGATTCTTGTTTTACGGAAATACCCATAAATAAATAAATAAAATGAATAAATAAATAAATACTCACAAATACCCATACCCATATTTTTTAAATAAGTACATTTACAATATGTACATTTAATATAAAAATGTACATTTATACAAAGATTTCCTGTGAGTTTTACGTGGGCTAAACAATTTTTATGTCCAGAAACTTATTTTTCATAAGATCGAATTTTCAAATGTTTTGCAGGAACGATTTAAGTTACAAAAATAATGTCAAAACGAAAAATTTTTGCCTAAAAAGCTTTTATATTCAATATATTTAAATATATTTCACATTCACCCTGATATTTTTTAATAATGTACAAAAACTTCGTTTGAATCTCAGTTAAAAAAAAAAAAAAATAATACCTGGGCCCAAGTTTCCAGATTTTTATTATCTATTTCTTCAGATTCTTCATTAGAGTCCTCGAGATCCGAAGAGGAATCACTGGATTCTGTAGATAATTTAGGAACCCAATCGTGTTTAGAAGTATTGGCCATGTAAGAAATTTTCATATCACCTTCATCAATCTCCATCTTCTGTATGTATCATTTTGAATTCCCGGCATAGACGTGACCTTCTTCCACTCTCGCGTTTTCATTCGTCGAAAACTTTATAGGTAAACAATTTCTTGTCTTGACATTATTTCTGTAACTTCAATTGTTTCAGCAAAAAATTTGAAAATTCGATTGTATAAAAAATAATGTTCTAGCCATAAAATTGTTTAGTCCACACAGAACTCACAGGAAGCCTTCTTTTTATAAACGTACATTTTAAAAAAATATTTAACAAAATAACAAGGTAGGTATTTCTATAAGCCAGGAGTCAAGAACATTTTTTGTGCGTGAAAATTGAATTTTTTTATTTTTCTCGGAAATGATGTAAGATATCATAAATGAGTAAAAGAACTTTTTGTAGAACCTTTCTAATTGTGCAAACTATTTTGGTAACATTTTTTCTTATCTGTAGTTATTTTCAAAAAAATGTGAAAATTCGATTTTATGAAAAAAAATTTTCCTGACCACAGAAGTTATTTAGCCCGCATAAAACTCACAAGATGCCTTCCCTATAATAGTACAAATTCAACAAAAAATTGGCAAAAAATATAAGTGTGGGTTTTTTGCAAAAATCGACTATAAATATTCTCAGAAAAACCACCACCATTTTTTTAATTTTGAACAATTTCTAAATTTTCTGGCGGAGTTCGAAAGAAGACGATAAACGCTACCAGAATCTGAGAAGCAATCTTAAATATGTATCTTAATTAGGTCAAAAGTTATAGAATTTTAAAGAAAAAAGTTGGGTTTTTTTGAAAAACAAAGCAAAAAATTCAAATACCTACAACGACATAGAAATTTTTCTTCTCACAAATCGCAAAAATAAGTATGGCCTAATTTCCTCTAAAAAAATAACATATTTTGTCCCCGACATTCTGCAACTTCAAGTGTAAGAACCTGCCTGACTTGAAATGGATTCGGTCTTCATAATTTTTCATAATCCACCAAGGACATCATTAAACAAAAACGAAAAGCTCATTAACAAAATTTTAATTGCAACTTGTTGAATTTTATTCTTTATTCTTTATTTTTGCTTTGTATAAAATATGAAAAGAAAAAGAAGAGACTGAAATTGAGGAAATTCTTTTATGTTTTCTGACAAGAGAAATTGATCGATTTTCGTAAAAATTTCGGGAGGGGGTGAATAATATCAGTGGAAAATTAGTTTCGCTTTCTTCTGGCTTCCCTGATTTTTACGAGAATGGATTTCCACCTGCATAGTCTTTTACGAGAATGGACTCGCACGTGTATCCTATCGATTACTCTCAACTCGTAGGCCCTCAAACGAAAACAGTTGCGCGAGCAGCACCTGCAGTTCGCCAAAAGCAGAGGACAAACGTTCTGTTCGGTCCAGATCACAACTTTCTTCAATAACTGAAACGGAATTGATATCAATGGCAGCTGGAGATGCTACTATCATAGAACTCCAAGAATCTAAGAATCAAGATCAAAATCATAATCCAGATCAAGATGCTGATCAAGATCAAACCCTGGTCTCTGAAATATCTAACCAGGACAGCATCTTTTCTGAACAATATGTTTCTGATGCCATCGATCGGTATTATATTTTTTAAATATTATATTTTTAATTATATTATATTCAATTATATTTTTATATTATTATATTTAATTAAATTTTTATACTATTATATTTAATTATATTTTTATACTTTATATTTAATTATATTTTTTACTTAGAGCTTGAAATGAAAACACAAAAAACTTTGGAAGAAGTTTTGAGAATGAATATAACAAAAGGAATTTAATAATTAGATAAGAAATGGCAAAATAAACTTATTCTCGAAAGTTGATTTCGAAATCAACTTAAATCCTAATATCCAAATTATTATAATTTAAAAAAATTGAACATGCAATTCAAATATCAAAAGCATTTTAATTTAAAGAAAACCCTGATTCCAACAAAAATTTTTTAAGACCTCCAAATTTTAAAACTAAACTAATTTTGAAGGGTCTTCAAAAGAATCCCAATTTTCAACCCACCCTAATTGCAAAAAAAGTCCAAATCTCCCAGCATTTTACACATTTTTTAAAATTTAATTTTAAACTATCCCCAAGAAAATAAGTATTATTTCAACCGACACAAAAATATATATTAAATATTGTTTGATCCAAAAACCTTCAAGTCATGATTTTTCATTAAAAATAAGTCAGTGTCTAGTAATACGGAAATTTCCATACAACTAGCACAAAACATAGTATGTGCTGAGGCTATTGTTACGGAATTTTCCGCAATAATAGCCTGCCCCCCACATTTGAGTTTTATGTAAGTTGTAAGGAAATTTCCGTAATAATATCCTCGGCCTAAAAATAAAGCATATTAAGTGTTCCCAAAAACAATTATCAAAAATGATACATCTGATTACAATTCTAAAAAATTGAACTTGTAATTCAAATATCAAAAGCACTTTAATTTGAAGAAAACCCTGATTCCAACAAAAATTTTAAGGACACTCCAACTTCAAAATTAAATTGATTTTGAAGGCACTTAAAAAAAAGACCAATTTCAAACTCACTCTATTTAAAAAATGTCCAAATTTCCTAACATTTTACACATTTTTCAAGATTTAATTTTAAGTTATCCATATTATTTTAACCGACGCAAAAATAGATATTAAATATTTTTTTATCCAAAACCTTCAAGTCTTGATTTTTCATTAAAAATAAAGCACGTTAAGTGCACCCAAAAACAATTATCAAAAATGATACATTTGATTAAAATTTTAAAAAACTGAACATAATTTAAATATCAAAAGCACTTCAATTTGAAAAAAGCTTCAATTCCAAAAGATAATTTTAAGGACCCCCAAATTTCAAAATTGAACTAATTTTGAAATTTGGGCTTTTTTGCAATTAGGGCGTTTTTAAAATTAGGCTTCTTTCGAAGGCCTTCAAAATTAGTTTAGTTTTGAAGGCACTTCGAAAAAACCCCAATTTCAAACACATTCTATAATTTCAAAAAAGTCCAAATTTCCCAACATTTTACACATTTAGTTTTAAATCGAATTTTAAGATATCCTCAAGAAAATAAATATTATTTTAAGAAGTACAAAAATTCATATTAAATATTGTTTGATCCAAAACCTTCAAGTGATGGTTTTTCATTAAAAATAAAGCATGTTAAGTGTTCCCAAAAGAATTATCAAAAATGACATATCTAATTAAAATTTTTTAAAAACTGAACATATAATTTAAATATAAAATTACTTTAATTTGAAGAAAGCCCTAATTCCAAAAAAGAATTTTAAGAACACTCAAATTTCAAAAGTAAACTAATTTTGAAGACACTTTGAAAAAAGCCCAATTTCAAACACACCCTAATTTCAAAAAAGTCCAAATTTCTCAGAATTTTACATATTTTCTTTTTAAATTGAATTTTAAGATATCCCCAAGAAAATAAATATTATTTCAACCAATACAAAACTACATATTAAATATTCCTTGATCCAAAAACATTTACCATGATTTTTCATTAAAAATAAAGTATATTAAAAGTTCCCAGAAATAATTATCAAAAATGATAAATCTTATTATTAAAATTAATATTATAATAATATTATAATTAAAATTATTATAATTATATTATTATAATTACTTAATTTTAACCAGAAATTAATTTTTGAAGCTAAAAACAGTTTTCCTTCTAAATTAGATACCAGCTCGATTCTGGAATGGAAAGAAAAAGTCGATCTCGATTTTCGGAGCCAGTCCACAATTCAAAAAGGACGATGCAATCAAGTCTGAACACATCCCCAAAACGAGGACCAGTGAACAATAAAAATAACAAAGGTAAACGCAGTCCTAATCCGAGCGAATCAACAAAAGCTTTTTTCGACAGCATGGCCTTATCTGTAGCTAGTTTTCCCCAACATCTTCAAGCTCAAGTGAAAATTCAGATTTGCAAGATCATCGGTGAGATAGAATACGACCTAGCATTTTCCAAAACACGCTAAACGAATTTTTTTTCCTAAAAAGCATTTTTTTAACCTCTTTTGTTTTGCGAACTGTTCGCTTTTGAATCTTTCACTTTGGAATGAGCTTGCAAGCGACCCTGAAACTTCTTGAAACAGTGCCAAAAATGTTCCACTCGAAAAAAAGAAAAAAAAAGATAAGAGGGTAATTGAACATCACTTCTTGTGGTTCTGAAATTAGTATATTAAACTTTACTTAATATCTAAAATTGCACGAATTAAAATAACTAAATTTAGTTAACTCTTAGTTTTAACTACAGTTAATTATTGAAATAAACTTAGTTAATTAAACTTAGTTAATTCTCTTTCTAAAGATCTTTGACAATAATTTATGATCCAAAGTTTACGTAATTGAAACGGATTTTCGATTGTGTAAACATCTTTTTGGATAATTGTCTAGGTACGTAGATACGAAACAACAAAATTTTCTAATTCTGTTGAACAATGCAAATTCTGGCTCAGCAGGGGTCATAAATTATTGAGAACTGGCAAAAGTTCTCTAAAGGCTGATTCACTCAGCTTAACATTTGTCTTCAAATAAGATCTAAGGAGAGGATAAACTTTAATTAGAACCAGTAACATTTTAACTAACCCCAAAATCTCCTTTTAAATTTATGCTTGACTTGAATGTTCTAAATTCTCCTAAAAATTGATTTCATTTTTGTTTCTTTTAACCAAAAAAAAAATAGAAACAAACAAAAATTAGTTTTTTTTCTATAACTATAAATCGCCTGCAAGTTCACTTCAAAACTTGTTACAAGTTTATCTTCTATTTTTTCTCTTTTGCGATTTATTTTTATATTTTGTCCTTATTTTTTCTTTACTCTTTTGTTACGAGAGTTGCGTTTCGTCCAACTTGGAGAATTTACTTCCACTTTTACACAGATTATTCACCGGTTTATGGTTTGTACGTTTTTACGACTGATAAATAAATTTACTTCCGAGACCAGTTATTTTTTTAATTCTCATAAAGTTAGTTATTAAGAATATTTTAATTCTCATAAAGCTAGTTTTAAAAATACTTGATATCTCCATTAAACTATTTTTAATGCTACTTTTCTAAATCTAGCTCCTAACTTCTTTTTTTTTAAGAGGAGGTTTAGAATCTAAGCTGTCTGAGTTGAAATGTAGGTTATATGAGAATATAAGAAAAAAAATAGTATGATCACGTAGAGACGATGGCTCGTGACGTAAATTAAAAGCACAAATCGCCCCCAGCGCCTTGGAGGCTGATCCATCGACCAGAAGGGATGTACGTGACGTTATTACTGGAATATCCCATCGGTAGGGCGTAAAAATGGCTGTCGATGACGGCCGTTCTTTGCCTGACCAATCAGATCATTTTTCACTGCCAATGCACTTTACAGAAATCTCTCCTTTGAAAAGAAAAAACTGGCTTTTCTGGTTTTGACTTATTTCTGCTTTTTCATTTGGAAATATTTTTTTCAAAATATTTTTTAAATGCAAATTCCTTTAGATATTAAAAAAATTCAAATGCCTTTAAATATTTAAAGAATCAAAATTCCTTTAAATATTTAAAAAAATCTAAATACCTTTAAATATTTAAAAAATTCAAATTCCTTTAATCTCGAAATCTGAATTTGTGAAAAACTGCTAGTGATGTAGCGAGAAGTCTTCCACCAATTAAATTAGTAAGTATTTATACTAATAATAATTAGTAGAAAGCTACTGATTGTCGATCAAGTTCTACTAATTTAATTAGTAACGTTACTAACTGAATTAGTAAATAATTAGCTACTAAATGAATTGATAGAATTTGATTAAAAATTAGTAGTTTTCTACTAATTATTAGTAGAAATGCTTTTTAATTCAATTGGTGGAAGACTTACCCTCTATTTCACTAATAGTTTTTCACTAATTCAGATTTAGAGAGAGAAATATGAAAAAAATTCAAATTCCTTTAAATATTTAAAGAATTCTTTTAAATAAGTTTAAAAAATGAAATTTGATCCTCGTTTGTGAAATAGTAAAACTCTTGTTCTTGTCTTTTCCTTTGTGAGATCATTATGCGTAACATGTTGAACATTCTATGCTAAAAGTGCGAGTCACTGCCAAAGTAACCGGCATATTTCACGCAACGTTTCAACTCAAACTTCCAGTTTCGAATATCAAAGTGGTCACCGAACCGTCATTCGTTCGCATCTCCTCAAAGTTTCCGTTTACTCAAACGGGCGTCAAAAGGTTCTTATTGAAATTCTAGTACCGCCCATGTCTCAGAATCAAAGCCGGATACATCACGAATGCACCGAAAATAGAGATGACGACTGATTTGATGCTAAATCTGAGATCAGAATGATTCAAATTAAAGTTTATTTCATTAAAAAATTCTCATTACCTGCACTTCTCAATTCCTTGGCACTTTTAAGAAAAGTAGGACACTCACATTTTATTTAAAGTATAAAAAATGAAATAGAAGCTTCTATAAATAAAAAACCCATTTTTTAACAAATAAAAAACATTTGATTGTTTACATATTGCTTAACGTAAGTTTCGAAATATTTTTAAGGTGACTTATATTTAAAATCTGATATTTTCCATTGGTAAGATTGTAGCTTGAAAATCTGCGACAAACAATACAATTGACAAAGCGAAAAATAACTTTTTCAAAAACAAACGACCTTTAACAACTGCAGTGAAATCGAGAATATTTTCGAATAAAGCTAAATTATGAAAAAGAGTATTTTTATTAGAGTTTAAAGCTCCAGAGATCGTATATCATAACATTAGTAATACAAAGCTTTTATTTATTTTTAATACCTCTCCTTTTGAATAGAAAGAAAAATAAGAGAAATAATCGATATAATAAACTTTCCTTTTAGTATCTGAATCAATATTTTTAGAATTATATATAATACTTTATTGAAAAGGCGGATTACTGGATTAGACCAAAGAGGCTTGAATTTTTAAATTGCTGAGATGAATCATTAAACTATTATACGATCTTGGAAGCTTGCAGGTTAATTTTAGATTCAAAGGAGATTTTAAATTTAAAATGAAGTGGTAGAATGGAAATTCTGTGAAATTTATGCTGTTTACTTTTAATTGTCCCAGAAGGTAATTAAAAATTTGAGAGTGGCTACAATGGAGAGTTATGCAGGGATATTACACTTTTTTAGCCAGAGAAAAGCTTTAATTGAATCAAATAATCTTAATTTCCTTTTCAGTTTAACGAATTTCTATTCGCGCTAATCAAAATGGAGTCACAAAGAATTTATTGTTTGAACTAAAATAATTGTGAGAAATAAGTAAAAGTTAATTTGAATTTATTATTTTTAATAGGAATAATAGACAATTCAGAGTTTATTTTATTTAGAAAATAATCTTTGACGCTGTAAAATTTAGAAAGTAAACAATCTAATACTAAAAATTCTTATGTTTTGAATAAATAGGAAAGCAACAAAATTTTGCGAACATCCAATTCGGAATGCAAGTAAATTTTAAATGAATAAGAATTTTGAAAACATCCAGATTATGAATGCAAAAACAAAATGTTGAAAGACATAAAATTATCAAAAGAATTTTTCTTAATAAATCCAAATTGGAAAGCAGCCAAGTTTTGAAAGAAATTCAATTCAAAAGAAAATTTTTCGAAAAATTTAAATATTCATAACGAACTAATTAAGAAACCACCAATTAGAAAAGAAGTTAAATTTTTCAAGAGAAGAATGTGTAGGCAAAGAACTAACTTTTGAAACCATCTAATTTAGAAAAAAATAACAATTTTGAAAGAACGCAAATCAGAAAAGCACTCAGATTTTAAAAGCTCATAGTTCAATTATTAATTATCACACTAAAAAAAGTTCTGGTAAAAATAATCAGAATGCCAAGTTGTGTACGACCTTACCAGAAATTCTGATTATTTCAACCAGAATTCTGGTTATTTTAACTAGAATTTTGGTTACTTTAAGCAGAAATTCTGATTAAAAACCAGAATTCTGGTTACTTTAGTCAGGAAAAATATTAAGGACCTATTTAACCAAAATTCTGATTCTTTGAACCAGAATTATCTGTTGAATTAGTGTTTTAACTGCTTTAAAAAAATATAACCAGAATTCTGATTGCTTTAATCAGAATTTCCGGTTAAAACAACCAGAATTCTGGTTACTCTAAACATAAGTTCTGGTTTTAAAGAACCAGAATTCTGGTTATAAGCGACCAGAATTCTGAATACTTCACCCGGAAATAAATATTAAGGACCTATTAAACGAGAATTCTGGTTATTTTAACCAGACATTTTTTGAGAGGTTCACTGAAAGCCCGATTTAAGGCCGGCTTCGGGGGTTGCCTCAATGGCCTTGGCCTTAAAGCGAGTAACTCTAAACGTAAACAAATCAGGGTCGTATGAACTATTTCTGTATGATTTTGGTTACGAGTGAAAAATATTTTTTAAATATAAATTTAATTTAACGTTTACCTCACTGTTAAGTTTGATTTAGTTATTATTCATGAATTAATACACATAAGGCAATACCAAAACTCAAAACGAACTGATACGAACCGACGCGTAGACTACTGCGTCACTATTGCGTACTTTGTTGCTACGCTACCGCTGAGCTCCGAGTTCAGCTTTCCTCGTCCCCTCGCCCAAATTTGAATGTGTTAGTTTGTATAGACTACTTCCTGGAAGGATTATTCCGCGCGGTCTAAAACCGCGCTTTCAGTGTAATTTTTTACTTTTTTAACTACAATTCTACTTAAAATAACCACAATGACGAGTTAACTATGACCTTATAAGAAATTCGGATTATTTTCACCAGAATTTTGGTCATTTCAGCTAGAATTATCTGACAAGTTAGTTTTTTAACCGTACTAAAAAAATTTAAACAGAATTCTAGTTAAATTCTGGGTACTTTAAACAGAATTTCCAGTTAAAGCAACCAGAATGCTGGCTACTTTAAACAGAAGTTCTGGTTTTAAACAACCAGAATTCTAATCACTTTAACCAGCAAAAATAGTAAGGATCCCTATTTAACCAGAATTCTGGTTTTTTTAACCAGATATTTTTTTGATTGGTAATTTCTGACTTCTTTTAAATAGAATTCTGTTTAAAGCAACCAGAATGTAGAGTGAACTAGACCTTACAAGAAATTCTGATTATTTTAACCAGAATTCTGTTATTTCAACGAGAATTTTGATTATTTTAATCAGAATTATCTGATTGAATTAGCGTTTAACGGTACTAACCAGAACTCTGGTTACTTTAAACAAAAGTTTCGTTTAAAACAACCAGAATTCTGGTTGCTTTGAACAGAAGTTCTAGTTTCAAATAACCAGAATTCTGGTTGCTTTGAACAGAAGTTCTGGTTTTAAATAACCAGAATTCTGGTTACTTTAACCAGAAAAAATAGTAATCAAAATGCAAATTTAACCAGAATTCTGGTTATTTTTTTTTAAATTATAAGTTCTAACTTGTTTTAACTAGAATTCTGTTTTAAACAACCTGAATGACGAGTTAACTATGACCTTATAAGAAATTCGGATTATTTTTACCAGAATTTTGGTAATTTTAACTAGAATTTCGGATATTTTAACCAAAATGCTGATTATTGTAACCAGATGTTTTTTGAGTAATAAATTCTGACTTGTTTTAACTAGAATTCTGTTTAAACAACCAGAATATCGAGTTAAATGTGTATGACCTTACAAGAAATTTTGATTATTGTAACCAGAATTCTGGTTATTTGAACTAGAATATCGAATATTTTAACGAGAATTGTCTGTTGAATTAATGTTCTAACCCTTCTAAAAAAATGTAACTAGAATTCTGATTGAATTCTGGTTACTTTAAACAGAAGTTCTGATTTCTTTAACCAGAAAAAAATAGTAAGGACATATGAAGACATGGGAATGACAACACGTTAAAAAACATTTGAAGTTGGTCCCCGAAGAAATAGTTAATATAACCTAATTTAAGGGTCAACTTCAAATGGTCTTTACTGAGTCGACATTCTCATGTCTTCATATTGAACCAGAATATTCTAGTTATTTTAACCAGACATTTTTTTGAGTTGTAAATTCTGAATTGTTTTAACTAAAATTTTGCTTAACGTAATCAGAATTTCTTGCGATTTCTCGCAAGCACTAGCAGGTCATATTTAACCAGAACTTTTTTTGAGTCAATTACAATGTCATTTTCATTATTAATACTGATTGTTATTCAACTTTCAATAATAAAAAATGAGTTCCAACTGAAAACTGTTCATCAGAAAGTACCATAAATCAATAATTATATTTGAATATAATCCCTCATACTCAAATATAATTAACCCTTTGCCATGCATCCTCCTATATTTTTATGATCTAAATTTGGTGATAACAAGAAGATTTGATGATTTATTTAGGGGATGTCGTGGGAGAAAATTGCACAGAAGTTCATTTACTTTTGCTACCAAATACACACCTCATGACACATTCATGCACGAAAGAGAGACGTCGGCAAGTGGTGCCAGACTGAGATAGTTTTGACGCTGAATACAGAGCCGCGGATCCAGGATAAGTCGTCGCAACACGAGAGAAACTTTCCATGAAATTTTCATAAATTTGTCCCGTCAAGTTAACTGCGTCCCGCGAAACTTGGGTCGATACGACAGCGATGCCTTTTTTCCCTTCTTTTCTCTCTCTCTCTCTCTCTCTCTCTCTCTCTCTTCCTATTTTTATTTTTTACTTTTTCCCTTTTCCTCTCATCTTTTTCTCCCGAAGACTTTCTTTTTCCTCATCCCCTCTTGGTGGTTGCTCGTGACTACGAATAATAGATGGAAACTACTTTTACAGGACGAGTAATGTACCCGCAGTGCTTGCGAATGGGGCGTCCCGTGCGAAATAATAATAATGACTCGATCGCGCGCAGCTACGACGACGCCCGTGGGCGATTGCGGCGTTGCTTGAAAATTGCACTTTCTAGAGAAGAAAAAAATTAGGGAGGGGAAAATACGTAAGGAAAAACGAGAAAAGAAGCGACGAAATGCTTCACTAGAACGGTTCAATTATAAAGAGATTTGTACCCAAGTGTTGAGACTGCTTGTATAGCCGAGAGCTAGGGATATTCTTTTATTGTCAACTGAGAAAAACCACGATAAAATGGAAATGATTTTTCAACTTGACTTTTCGAAAAAGCGTCTTTCCTTAGCAAATTGTCCGCATTTCGAATTTGAAAAACGATTTCATTGAGAACTTGATTACTAAGGTAAATATATGTATTTCAGTAATCGTCACCTTAGACTCAGTAATCGTTTTGCCATTAATCTTATTTTTTAAGCATTTATACTTGATTGTTATTGGTTTTGATAATTAATAATGCTGAAGCTCTTTCTTTTTTGTTACGATCTACTTCTTTATAGATCGTTTATTATTTATTTAGGTACGATTACTGGGACATTTACCTTACGAATCTGGTTAGATAAAAACAATGGATCAATTGCTTTTTGTTACTTGATTGGTTAATTAGAAATTAGTATACTTAAGGATAATGAAAATGACCTTAATTTGAAAAAATGCCTTAGTGATATAAATGGTTCTGGCGTTCTAGATGTCTTATTTAAGACTTCTAAATCCAATTTGTCGAATGCAGAACCTCGTAAATTTCATCTAAATCCTGTAGTATTGGAAATAACGGCGTCAGCGTTCAGAGTGAATTTGTCACATTGAAAATCTAGCCTTGGTATACTTTGGAAGTCTTTCAAAATCTGCGGCGGAAACCTCCAAGAATCATCAAGCGAGAATGTATAAACAACTTAGCCGAAGGCGGATAGTTGGACAAACAAAATATTACTATGTGTATCATGTGTAACATATGCACCTACTAAAATATATATTCTAATAATGATAGAAGTATTAGGTAAAGAAGATTTATATGGTAAAGTTTTTCGTTTACTTTCTTATTTGGAATTGTTAGTTCATTAGAATATAAATATAATGAATTGATTTTAGAATCGAATTGATTTGTAATTATAGCAATAATTGATTATAAAACCGTTATAATTCGAATTCACACAACTATTTCAGGAATGATATATTTCTTAATCTTAAGAAACTTTCACGATTATTCTAACTTTGGATCTGTCAAACTGATAATCCATCCTACAAAATATTAGTTATACAAAAAAATGTCTACAATTCTATTCTACGATCTAATTTTGGATCTCTGAATTAGACAACCGTCCGAAAAAATTAATTTCTGGTTTGGAAATCTTTCAGTCTCAACTTATAAATCTGAAAATGAAAGAAAACTCCTAATTATTCATAAGACAGAAATACGATAATTCTAATTTTGGACCATTCAAATTAATAAACTTATACACAAAATATTTGAAACAGCAATCGAAATTGTTTACATCGGGTTCATTTGGTGTACGTGTTTGTATCCCTAGTTATCTGATGATTAGGTTACTGAAACAAGAACCATTAAATCAAGATATCATTCCATAAAATTAGTTTCTCAGTTCGCTTTAAAAATCTTCTAGATTGTAGCCATAAAACAAATGTTTCAATGCCCTTCGATTTTCACTCATAAAAGCCACTTTCCGAATTGCGAATCTAAAACTGTAAAACTGTTCTTTTAAAACAGTTTCTCAAAATTGCAACTTCCTTTTAAAAATAAACTTAAACTGGTCCATAAAATATTTTATACAGCTGTCAAATGTTTAATACTGATCTATTCAGTATGCTCAACTATTCTTTGAAACAATAATTGTTTTCATGATAAAGTTAGTGAAACAGGAATAATCAAAATTGTAACTTCGAAAATCTAAATCAAAAGATTCCATCAAATTAGTTGATGGTGCATTCAGAATACAACTCTAATTATTTTGGTGATTAAGATAGTGAAACGCTAACTATTAAAACGCTAATTTCGAACATCTAAATCATTCCATAAAATTAATTGTTTTTCGCTTTCAAAATCTAAGTCATTCCATAAAAGTCTCCGCATTCAAGATCTTCTAGATTGTACCCTTTACACAAACCCTAATATTTTTTGTAAAACACTAATTATTTTGAAGATTAAGATAGTGAAACAAGAATCCAGAACAATCTAAAAACATTCTTGTTCAATGACAGTTTCTCAAAATTGAAACTTTCTTTCTTCAGAAAGAAATTAATTAAGAAATTAATTAATTTCTTAAATTAAATCTTAATATTTCTTAAATTAATTAATTAAGAAATTAATTAAGTAATCTTCCCTAACTTAAGATGAAGACGATAGAGGATATATTTTGATGATTGATATCAAGAAACAAGAATAACATCTGAATCAAAACATCATTCCATAAAATTGGTAACTCAATTCATATTGAAGATAGTGTATTATTTAGTGCAATAACCCCAACCATTTTGATGATTAGGATAGATTGTAGATTAGTATAAGAATGATTATTTGTACTACAATGTTTCAATGAATGTACAAAAGTTTCCCAAAACTGTTTTTTTACATTCTCATCAGAGAACGTATTAGATTTGTGTAAAATTGAACCCACCCCCCGTTTTTGTCAAATGCCCACGCTTTGAGACCCCCTGAACCCAAAAAAGTGGTTTTTGTGAATGTGTCTGTCTGTCTATGTCTGTCTGTCTGTAGATTTTTTTTTGTTAGCACGATAACTTTTGAAACAATTGATAAATTGGATTGGCCTTTGGTTTACTCTGCTAGTGTCCTAAAATGAAGGTCAGGTTCGTTAGCCAGCCATTTTGAATAAAAATTCAAAAAATCACAGCATTTTGAAA
>JBAGKK010304291.1:0-20010 GCA_037177015.1 Euceroptres primus
GAGCCCTAGGCGCGCTCAAACTTATTTTAATAAGAGAGAAATTCAAGTATCATGCTGAAATTTCGGAAAATAATAAAAAATATATTGAAGCATCAATGTCGGATGCGTTTCAGTTTTTATTTTGAAAAAAATTTCAAAAATAATTTTTTTTTTCGAAATGAAAATATGAAACACACTAGCCATTGATGCCTCAATATATTATTTACTATGTACCATAATTTCAGAGTAATATTTGTATTTCTCTCTAAATAAATCTGTCAAATATAAATAAAAAACGGTCGGTAATCAGATGTATATGGCACATTGTTAAGTTCATATTAATTAAATTACAAAATTTACTTACGGCAGTAAAAGTAAATCATGAGGAATAAACTTGAGTCTGCGCAAAGAACGAGGAATATTCCGCGAGCCCGGAAGCGCGCTCACACTAGCGAGCGAAGCGACCTTCGCGAGGTATAAGGACCTCACGCGCAACGCGAGTTTTAACGATAACGGAGCGCGACGAATAATAGTATCGGAGCGCGAAGCGTGACGCCCACTCCGCGCGCCCTAGGCGCGCTCAAATTTGTGATCCGCGTGCAAAGCGCGCGATGAGAATTTGCCCTCGCTCCCGAAGGGGGACGGGCAGATGTTTCTTAATCAAATCTCTGGATTTTTTGAAGCGAAAAAAGCCGCTCAACATAGAAAAAAGAAACTATGGATAAAAGTTGCAGGTTTTTTTAGTTGAAAAATCATTCATTTTGGTTGAAAATTCATTTACTTTTGATTGAAAATTGATTCAGTTACCGTAATTGAATAAAATTTCAAGTAAAGTAAATAAAGTTTTTTCTAACAATGAATCATCTTTCACCGACAAACTATGTCGCTTTTTTTAAAAGGATATAAGGCGACATGTAATTTTTTAATTGGAGTATAAAAAATTCCACGAAATTGAGCATTTTTGAATTTTGAATGTCAATTTTTAGGAAGAGATCACATTTTCTTATTCAGATTTCTGGATTTTTTGAAGTGAAAAAAACGTTCGACAGAGAAAAAAAGCTAAGGAGAAAATTTTCATGTTATTTTTCAGAGGAATACATTTTTATTCAGCAACTTCGCGATTTTCAAGATATTTGTGTTGTCATGAAAAAAAACAAAAGAAAATTATGCCAATTTTGGGTAAAATTTATCCTGTGATGTTAATTTTTACCCTGGAATCGAGGCAAAATCTTTTATTAGTTTTCTTTCTTAAGTTGGAGTTTTCTTTTGAATTCGTCTGGAAAATTGGAAAATAAGCTAAAAATGAAGAGAGAGGTGGCGATTTTTTTTTGAAAATATAAAAAGTCGATTCGATTTTAATTTACATTATATATTATGTTACAAAATATTTATATTTTTTCTCACTTGGTTTTTAAATTTTAACATAAGGAAGAAATCCCGAGTCGAAATATAGGCCCTAATTTGACGCTCTTCACGCTGTCATTTGTAGGGGCTAAGGTTTTAAAGTAGAGGCTATTCCAATGCGATTTTTGCCTCTACTTTGGCGCTCTAATGAGCAAATATTTCCAAATCTTCCACTTAGAGCATCAAAATATGGGCCTAGTTGTTTCTTCTACTTTAATGCTCCATATTTTACCTTCCTGTAAAAAATCCAATTATTTGATGAAAGATTAAAAAAAGTAGAGTAAGACGAAAACATGGGGAAATTTGCGCAATAAATCAAGTTATTTTGCATAATCATTCAATAATTCTTATTAAGCGTTGAAAACATGTATCATTTATTGAATAAATGAATATACAAAATAATTTTTGTTGTTTCATTCGTCAACAAATTCTAAGTTTCATGCAACTTAAAATGAAAATTGCTATTTGCTGTTAAATGAAGATGAAAAATGTTATGAAATATGTACAAAATGTCAGTGTCCTCGTTTCACTCAACTTTTGTTAATCTGTCGTCAATTAATATTCTTCGCGTGCACTTTCGAATTACTTTTGCTGATGAATTATTAATCATTTTTTCCTTATAATTTATTTCATATTTATATTTTAAAATTACAATTACACAAATAGTTTTAAAAAAACCATTTTCAGTACTTGAGTTATTAGGTTTAAATGTTTTTTCTTAATCTTTGTGCAATTTTAGTTTCAAACTATATAAAATGAAGTGAAAAATATTTTAATATAATAAAATACCTGAAATATTTTGTTCCTACGTTATTTTTAACTTTTTACTTGAGGACTTAACTTTTTACAGCCAGTCGGAAAAAAGTTAGTCAAAGCGCCTATTTCCTCAGGTTTTTAATTTTAAAGAGTTTTTTTAACAAATTTTTTTTATTCGAAATGTGGAAAATTTTATTTCCAATCAAATAGGCCATAAAAAGCTTCAATCGGATAAAAATACAGCTTTTTTAAACTAACCTAAATATTCTTTTTAGGTTAGTTAAAGGCGTGTGATACTTTATGATGTCACGAATTACCGAAGAGGTATAAAAAATATTCGGCAATCCTATTTTTAAATAAACAAAGATTTAAAGCTGAAACTTAAGAGAATGATAGAAAATATGATAGGGCACATCTGTTAGGGTAAGAGAACCAATTCTTGGCACCTTAGCCCAATTATTGGCATGCCAAAAACTGAAGTGAATTTATTTAATTTTGGATCAATATTTGATTGCAATGGATAACTAATATATGCATTATGCGTAAAAATGATGGTAGAATTAAATTAATTAAAGCAAAACAAGCGAAGCAGTCTTATTATCTAATAAATTAGAGAGAGGTGCCAACAAGGGGGGGGGGGCAAGAATTGGTGCTCTTACCCTATGTGTTATTTTTTCAAAATTTTGAAAAAAATGACACATAATAGATGTGCCCATTCATATTTCCTTTCATTCTCTGAAGTTTCAACTTGATATCTTTGTTTATTTAAAAATAGGATTGCCGAATATTTTTTATACCCCGTCGGTAATTCGTGACATCATAACGTATCACACCCCTTTAAGTGGGTTCTTTTTTCTCTCTTTTTTGGCTGTACATTCCGCACCACTATATCTCAACTAAATCTGTATTTTCGAAAATATATGACGCAATAAATTCACTCGAAAAAACAACCATTATAAAACTTGAATCACTATTCTTTGTCTCTTAAGAATACTAAATTCACTTCACTCTTGAAACAAAACCTTTCACTGCACTTACATTTTTACGAATTCTACTAACTTTTGTTCAATATTCTGTTAAAAAACTGGAATATACGTGAAATTCCAATGAAGCGATATAGAGTCGTGCCATGACGTTCCTAAACAGCTGTTGCAAAATGGCGAATCGCTTACTGCGCACCACTCGCCACGTCGACACGAATCACGCATGTGTACACTGAAGAAGAAAGGTCTTTACACCAGGTCATGGCTGAATGTACAAGGCTTTAAGAGCCAGTACGTTGCCAACATAAACCTTAGGAGAGTGTTTCACTCCTAAGAAATTTTGAAGAAGAAGTTGTACAGTGTCAAAGTAGGGCCTAATATTACAATTGAAATTGGAATCATCCAGAACCTACTTTACTGCTCTTAGGCCCTACCTTAGGTAGGAGTTGCAGCTTCAAAGTAGGGCCTGAATTTCGACTCGAGAACGTACCGGAGCTGAGGTTCAATAGCATCAAATTAGGGTCTTGAATTCGAACATTTTGGTAGTGAAAATTCAATGTATGGTAAGCGGTGTCAAAAGAGGGCCTGATGTTTGGTACCGGAGGAGTTGAAGATTGAAAGTAGGGGCTATTGGAATCAAAGAGCGTCAAAGGTTAAAATAGTACCAAGAGCATTAAAGTAGAGCCTAAATAGAACCAAGACCAATTAAAAATGCAAATATTTCAAAAATACTAACAAAGAATTTGGACGTTAATATAATACACAAATGAGAATTTTTTAAATTTCTCAATTGTTTTTTATACAAAAAAAATTCTCCTGGACACAGCATCTTCCTTTATACAAAAAATTCTCCTGGACACGACATCTTCCTTCTTATATAAGTACAGATTTAAAAAAAAAACACGAATGTGAGTTTTTTGAGAAAATTGTCTTTTTATATTTTCAAAAAAAATCGCCGCTATTTCTCTAATTTTAAACCACTTTCTAATTTCTCATCGGATTCCAAAAGAGGACGATAAACCACTCTGAAATCAAGAAAGAATATTTTCATTAGTTCCAAAAATGCAGAGATTTGAAAAAATTGTTCTTTGAAACTAACATTCAAAATTGAAATACACAATTTGTAGAAAACTATTTTTCCTCAAATCTTTTCTGGATTTGAGAAAAACTTTTTAAAAATAATAATTGTTTTAAATAAACTTTCTGCTTATTTATGAAGTTTATTTGAAATGGATTCGGTCTATAAGTATAATTATTACTTTATTCATTTCTTTTTGGGTATCAATTTATTTTATTGGAATTTTTCTTTTAAAACATTCCGCAACTTCAAATTCACAATTTTTTTACTTTTTATTTAATTCATTATTTATTTAATGCAATAAACATTATTTGATTACACTGAATGAATACAGGTAGATGTATTTCATTGAGACTGTATAAAGAACATTTTCTTGAATAGTAACAAGGCATACGAAATTCTCCCATACAAGATTGTATATAGTAACAAACAATCTATCATATGCTGATTGAATTTCTCCTGAATTTACCTATTCCAAGACATACCTCTGTTAATTTTGATTTAGCTCACCCTACGCATCTGAATAGGATATAGTTATTCATGCGAAATGTGTACGAAGTGCACATTTCTGCGATTCTACATTGATTTAATGTTGTAATATATTAATGAGAAATATACCAGAGAATTTGAATTTTAATTAAAGATACCTTTTAATTACCTTAAAATAAGCGATACTTAAGGGTATGCGATACATAATGACATTAAGAATTACCGACCAATTTTCTATTTACATTCAGCGGGTTTATTAAGAGAGAAATGCAAATATAATGTTGAAATTTTGGAAAATAATAAAGAATATATTTAGGCATCGATGTCTTGTGTGTTTCAGTTAAAAAACACAATTTCAAAAATAATTTTTTTTCAAAATAAAAATTGAATTGCACCAGACAACGATTCCTTAATATATTCCTTATTATTTTCTCAAATTTTAGCATTATTTTTGAATTTCTCTCTTAATAAACCCGCTGATACAAATAAAAAATCGGTCGATAATTCGTAACATCATTATGTATCAAATACCCTTAATATGAACGCCTCCATTCAATATAATGCTATTTGCATTTGGCGCTCTGTATAAGTCTGCTGTGCCTATACACAGCAGATACGGTGATCTTCATTTTAACACCGAATTCTTCTCAAATTGAGTTGCAAAAAAATGAGACTTAGAAACAAATGAAATCACTATGAAAATTTCAATTGTTTTAAATCATTTAAAATGAAATTAACAAAATTCACACCAATTATTTTCTGCGCATTCTTGTACACGGCGCCAAATGCAAATAGCATTAAATTGAATGGAGGCGTCGATTGTCAGTCACGGAGAAAAAATTAAATTTTTCCTTTAAAACAGAATATGGGGACAGCATACGTTTTCCTCTAATTTTTACTGAAAATTTTTTAGATTTACTGAAAATTTTGCAAGATTTACAGAATATCAGTAAATTCAACAGATTTTTTCCGTGATGCAATAAAGTATATGTTTCAAAATATTATATATTATGAATATTAATGCGGGCATGAAAATAATATTACAATTTTCCTAAGGGAAAATTTATACAGAATTAGATGAAGATGTAGACGAGTTGAGGGGATGAACGAAATATAAAGCTACTACAAAGTTCTTTTCCGAAATAGTGAAGTGCAGTACAATCCCCTCAAGGATCTTTCCTCCCTTACAATTCCTATCAAGGGTTGTTGCCAGTATAATTATTTTCGTAACGAATTCCTCTCAGTAGACTCTCCTATTAATTGTTTTTTCGTAAAAATAAACACTGAGAGGAAACAGAGACATGTCGAAAGAGTGACTTGTAAAAGGATTTTGAAAAAATACACGTGTACCTAAACAGTATTCAAATAATACCAAACTTTTTTCAATTTTCTGATTTTATTTTCTGTTAACACATGGGTTTGTTATATAAAAAACGTACTTAAATTAGTTCCCAAATTACAATTTATCACTTTGTTAAAAACCGCTGGTTTGGATCCCATAGGAGGGACTAATTTCAACAAATTCGTCAGGAAGCATATTTCGAGATTACGAAAGTTTTACGTCAGAGAGTATAAAAAACAATAATGCTTTTTTTGGAATGTCAGAAGTAAGTGAAACGAAAGAGAATTAGAAAAATTAATTTTTCTTTTTAACAATCAAAATAATAATTTTCAAAATCATAATTTTTTTAAATAAGTGAAGAGTCCCTTTATATTAAATGCAAAATGAATAATAGTTTTATTTTGTATAATAATAGTTTCATTTTGTACAATAATAGTTTTATTTTGTTTAATAGTAGTTTTATTTTTCATAATAGTAGTTTTATTTTGTACAATAATAGTTTTATCTTTAATTGGTAATAATGAATGGTTCTTTGCAAGTTTTTAATTATTTGTTATTCCACCCATTTCGAATTAGAATTTGACCGAAATTTTTTAGGGACTTATCTTAAGTTAGGGTTTTTATTTTGGCACTTTGAATCTTATGCATTTACACCTTTATATAATTCCCTTATAACGGGGAAAAAATCTGCTCTCGAAATCTGAATTAGTAAAAGATGAGCCACTAATTTACATTAGTAAAAAATTTTTTGATGAGTAATTTTTTACCAAAACCTTAGTGAAAAGGTGAAAAATACCAAAAGAAATAGTACCAAAAACAAAATACAACTGATAATTTACTAAAAAGTTAATTAGTGGCTCACATTTCACTAATTCAAATTTAGAGTACTAAATTCACAGAAAAAACTAACAATAAGAATAAAAGTTGCAGATAAGTTTCTAGAGAAATAAATTTTTATTCAGACTTCAGACTTCGTTTTTTTTTTGTGCTGAATGAATCATCTGCTAACATATTTTTGCAAATATTTTAGTACAATGCATTTTCTGTAAATTTTATAGAAAACCCTGTAAAATTTATAAATTTTCAGAAATGTCTATCTGGTTAAGGATAAAAAATTAAGAGCAAAATGTTATTTTAAGGTAAAAATTAAGGTTGAATTTTATATAAAGATCATCGATTATTTTTCCTGTTTCCGTAAATATTACAGAAAAAATCTGCTGCTTTAATTTTGTTTTTTCATTTGAGGAAACAAATACTTGAAAAATATTCGAAAGTTGAGATCTTTCGTAGCAATTTCTATTTTACCTGTAAAATTTTCAATCAAGGATTTCAGGCAAGACGAAAGCAAAACAGAAGATCCTCCCTGAGTTAATCCGGAATAAAGACAACACAAAACACGAAATCCGTTTATTAACGTCAAGGATTACCTGGCGAGTAATTTTACATTGTTTTTGGTCAATCTTTCATTTACTTCAGGATTAAATCTCCAATAATTTTCTGATGGTCTTTTTGCTATCGCCTACACGAATTTTCTGCATTGTAGTATTTATAGTTGAATTCAGCTTATCATAGGAAGGAATAGGAGCGAATAAGAAGATTATAATATAATCTGTAAAACCGAATATTACCTAGCAAATTTACTCCTGCAAAGTCGTCTGTTGGCTCAGACAAAAGCTCCAGGTGCATATATACAAGATTTCATGTGCTGGGTGGCCCGAATGGCTGCGACAAGCAAGACTTTTACTACTTAAGAATTTTTAAATTAAAAGGTGTGCTTTTAATGAATAAATAATAATATTTCATTCAAATTCTATAAAGATTTTACTTCACTTTTACGACTAAATTAATAATAAATTTAATAATAAATTTATGAATTTATTTCATATCAGAGAAATCATTTTTATCTCCAGCAAAATGAGAAATAAAAAAAGCTGTGATAGAATAAATGATGTTTCGCATCAAAATATTATCACGGAAGATTAAGGATATTCATTAGGGCAGAGTGAAAATGCAAAAATTAATCGAATCGTTTGAGCTGAGGGGCAAAAATGTATGGGTTGGCATCCGCAAAAAGTAAAAAAACACTCTGAAATCGGTTAATATCTTCTGTTTTCTTTTTCAATTTTAAATTTAAAAAAATTCCTATTGGTTAAAAAATTATGGCAAATTTTTTATACGTGCAGTATAAGTGAATAATGTCAAACAAATAAAAATTTAAAAAAACTTTATGCTCAATTTAGAATTTTTTGAAAATGTGCAAAAACCGTGTTTTTTTGGAATGAGTCGTATGCACACATTTTGGAAAAAGTTCAATATTTAGAACCTGAAGTTTCTTCAGCTTGAACCAAAGAAACATGCTATTTTTCTTTTTTCAATAAAAAATTGTTTTTTGAATATTTTTTGTTAAAAAAGTTTTAAAACAGGCAAAATTCACGATTTTTGAACGCTTTAAGCATCTCGAAATTTTTTTTTCGAAAAAGCAAAATAACATGTTTCTTTAGTTCATGCTGCAGAAATTTCAGACTCGACATATTTAACTTTTTTCAAAATGTGCGCATATGAGTCAATTGAAAAAAAATGTTTTTTGCACATTTTAAAAAAATTCTAAATTGAGAGAAATTTTTTTTTTCAATTTCTAATTTTTGGCTGTTGTTCACTAGCAAAAACTGTACAAACAAAAATTTGCCATAATTTTTGAACCAATAGAAAATTTTTTTCGAATTTTCAAATAGAAAAAAAGAACAGAAGATATTAACCGATTACAAAAATTTTTTTCCCCCTTTTCGAATGCCAACCACATTTTTTTCTCCTCACCTCAAACGATTCGATTAATTTTTACATTTTCACTCCTCCCTAATGTTCATCGCTTATCGCACCTGAAATTTAATAATTTTTGAAATAGTTTGTAAAATCAAAGAAAATTACCACATTGTTAAATATATCAAATTTTAAAAGAGCGATCTAGTTGCGATTTAGAAAAAAAATTTGAATCTGTAAATGATTATTTAACATTACTTATTTGAGATTTTTTTATTTTTTCTTTCGCGTTAGAAAAAAATCATAATTTTCATTAAATCTTCAATATTGATAGCTTATTTTGTTCATTAAAATATTATTTACAATTCTATTTGGGTTGTTTTTTTAAAAGCGAAAGGAAATCTCAAATAACTAATATTAAATAAACAATTTTAGATTCAGCTACTTTTTTCTCTATAGCGCTTTGATTTATATTTTAAAATTTGTCATATATGGTTATTTTCCTAGATTTTATAAACCTATTTTAAAAATTTGAGGTGCGATAAGGATCGAAAATCCTTAAAATAATGTCTCACGATTTATTGTGAAATTATTATTAAACGACGAAAATTAAAAATTGGTTATTGCTTAAAGGAATTTTTTTTCAAAGTAATATTTTTTTAGATTATCATTTTTCTTAAGATTAAATACCACCCGCATTAAAGGGGCGAAAAAAAGGTTCAAAAATCTTGGAAGGATTTGAAAGGGAAGAGAAATAATCTCAAAAGGCGCTATAAAGAGACCAAATTCGTTTCCAAATTTCGTCAACGAAATATGTTGTTTTTAGAGGAAATAAAGTTGATTTTACAAAAAATATCTTTTCATGAATAGTTATGAATATTTGAATTTTGAATGTCAATTTTTAGAAAAGGACCAAATTTTTCTTTAAATCTGTGTCAATTTTTTTGTTTTAAATTTGAACTTATATAAGGAAGATATCTTACGAATGTTCTGACTAGACTATTTTTGTGGCTGGGAGTATTTTTTTTTATAAAACACATTTTTTGGAATGTTGTCGTTTTAAATTTGAACTTGTATAAGGAAGATATTTTGCAAATTTTATTCTGACTAATTCATTTTTGTGGACGGAAGAATTTTTTGTATAAATTTTATATAAATTTTTGTAATAAATTTGTATCAATTTTTTGAAATTTTTTTTATTAAAAATAGAAGATACAAAAAAATCTCCTTGTTTCAAAAATGTTTCAACCTGCACATAATTTACAGAATGACTTCCTTATTTAAACAACAGTTTTAAAAAATGGTGCGTTTTTAAGTAAAGACAATTGGCAACAAAATTAAATTTCGAGTTTTTCAAAATTTATTTTTTTAAATTAATTTTTAATTTTATCTATTTATTTTATTTTATAGTCCAGTTTACAGAATATCTTTCTTATATAAGTATATATTTCTAAAAAAATTTACAACAATAACTGGGTGTATTTTTCGAGAAAATTGAATTTTTTTGTTTAAAAATAAATCGTTGCTATTTTCTTAATTTTGAACTATACTTCAATTCTCCCGGAGATTTTAAAATAGGATGATAAGACACTCTAAAATTAAGAAATATAATCTTTAGCAAAATTTAGACATTTAAAAAAAAACCAATACCTTCTCGTCGAAGATGACAATGTAAAAAGAAAAATTGGATCATTTTCTGTAGATTGTTATTAAAGAATCATATTTTTGTCACAGTCACTATAATTATTAATTATACACAATCTAGATTTTTGTTTTCACAAAAAATGATTGAAATTACTTTTGCTCCGATCGATTTTTTCCACCTTCATTTCACTTTAGAACTTTATCGAAAACCGAAGATAATTTTTTCGTTGTTTATAATTTCAAACCTTTAAAGATAAATTTACATTGATAAGAAAACTGATAACAAGATTGACTTTTATTCTTTACTCTATTTATATTTTTAGAATAAATTAAAATAACTGAATAAGAATAAAGTTTCATAATTATAAAATAAAAATAATTTTAAAAACTTTTTCATTTTTATAATGCTCATTTTTATTCTCAGCGACTTCGCTATTCTTCGATATTACTAGTAGATACGTAGCTATTGTATTCAATGTACGACTACCTCGGGAACATATCGTCGTCATACTATAAAATTGTGCCGAGGGCCGATGAGGGTTTCGAAGAAAATTAAATATTATCCTTCGCTCGTTCGGACATTCATTCATGATATATTAAGGAATGAGTGTGTTTTTAGAAATTTCTTCCTATTTTTCTTCTATTCCAGAAAAACTCACAATCTAAATGAATATAATGTGAAGGGTTTTGCTGTGGTTCTTAAAAATACTTTCTGATACCACTATTTATTCAAGGACGAAACTAAATCCATAATTTTGAAATCATAGTTTTTAATAAAACAAGAATGTATTTTTAACTGTGATAGCACAAATTTAAAAATAAATAATATTTATAAATATGCTGAAAATATGTAAGAAGTCAACTCAAAAGCAAAATAAAATATCTATTAAAATATATTATAAAAGTTTGTAATCATGAGATAACCTTATAAATTTAATTTCAGAGATATATAATTTAATTTGAGAAAAAGTTTCAAACGGAATTTAAAGTGAAATAGTTTTAATTTCTGTTAAATAGGAATGTTTGTTAAATTATCAGTTAATATAGAAATTTCAAATAGTTTTTGCCAAACTCGATATTTGCATTCACGTATTCCGGGAAAATTTACTGAAATCTAGAAGACTCAAATTTCTCTTTGATACCTCAAAGCTTAATTTCATATGGAAATTTCATTATCTAACCAATATCTGATGAATAACAATGACTTAGGACTATCCTTTATTAATAATTGACGAGGCGCTAATCCCACTGTGTTAGTTTACTTCTCATAATGTCAGATTCATTTTCGGTTGTGCTAAAATCTAAAATCTTAGATTTTTTGGAAAAAAGGGAAAAAGCAATTTTAGCATATAGAAATAAAATAAAATAAAATAAAAATAAAATACATTTCAACATGTAGGGATTTTATTGAGCAGGCTGAATAATATAAAAAACGGTTTTTAGAGAGTATAATTAAGTTTTTATAATAGACTTTGGCACTGTTCAGAAAATTTAATTTTCGAGAAAGAATGGTTCTTAGTCGCCAAAAAAAAATACTTTTTAGAAGTTTAATTTTAATAAGAACAGATCCTGAATGTTTAAAATAAAGTCGAATCATATTTCATAAATTTGAGAAATGGGAAACCAATTTCCAGAGTTATGTTTGAACATCAATTTCCCTATTATGTGCCATAATTAATTTAGTATATTTGAATTTTTATCTTTTGCTGTGAAGAAAATGCTTTTATTCCCAATAAAATACTTTTAAAAATTCCCACAAGGGAGTATGTATATAAAATTTTGATTTTTTTTAAGGAAAGAGTTTTACGAATAATTATGGTTCAAATTGACCTTTGAATATCTTTTGACATACTGAGGTTCAATCTGCGAATCCACCAACGCAGGTGCGCGATTTCTACGGCGCCTGGACCACCCCACTTTTATCCCATGGTTGCCTGTATAAAAGCTTTCGTACTCACGATTTCAACTCGAGTTCAGATACGAATCCTTCTTCACTGTTCACCCAGGCATTCAAATTTTAAATCCATCGCCAAAAATAAAACGTGATTTTAAAGTGATAAAAAAGTGCATTTTCTCTACAAAATTATAAGGTGATCAGTGCATTTAGTCTCAGTTTCAGTTTCCTCAGTGTCCTCTGCCGATTTTCTTCGAGAATGCAAGAAAATTTATGTTTTGTTCAAAAAAAAATAATTTTAAAATTCATTTACACAAAACTTCTACAAATTATTTAAATTATATTAAATTATTAAATAACGAAAAAGAAAAGGAAGCATATATTTTGGCCCTAATTATAAAAATTTTTTTCTGTCATATGAACTTTTAGTTTAATTCAGTTTAATTCAGTGTAATTCAGTTTAATTTAGATTCATCCTTTATCAAAGAATTATTAATTTGGAAGAGCTCTCAAATTTCAGTGAGAATTTTTCTTCAAATTTTTATAATATATAGTTAAATTTTTTTAAAAGCTTCAGATCAAAGAAAAGTTTACTTTACTTTGTACAAATTCAATTTTTGCCACATTACCAATTGATGCAATCAATCTTCGATCTCAAAGAGTAACGCCAGTGACCCAAGGGATTTTCTGAGCCAGTAAAGTGAACGAGAAAGGTCCATGGATTTCTTTGAATGTACACAGTGCTTTTTCTGTGACTTCAATGCCCAGAAATCCAGGAAAATTGAATTAATTTACACAAATCACTATCATAATTCTGATTAGAACCATCATAAAACCTTAATTTCAGCACAAATATCTTAAACCGACTTTATTTTCAAATATGAAATTTCCAATGAAATTTTCCATAAAGCCAAAATGTCTGAACATAATCGTAAAATCTGATCAAACATGAGGATTATAATTTTACATATGTATATTTGTCAATACGCACTAGAATCATTTTATACTCCACATTCGTTTCGGTTATCATAATTAAAATTTGATACTAATATCTAAAAGGATTTTTATTATTATTACCCAAGGAAAATAAAACGATTTTATTAATCCTTTATTAACAACTTAATTTGTAAATAATTTGTAAAATAATCTTTAAAGGAGGAATGTGTGTAATGCTGGAATTTGGAAATCAGAATTGGAAATATTTTTCAAAAATGCAATTTTCATTTGGCAGCAAAGAGGAAAATCGAAACATGCGAGGAAATTACGGTGTGGTAACAAAGAATTCGTATAATCTGATGGGAGTTACATGGTCTTTCATCATCATGATGGTCTTCTGTTTTGCTGGATGCGCTGCAGGTAGGACGAGAAATCTAAGCATTTTTTATAATAAAACAAATTTTTCCACTAGAAATAATTTAAATTAGCACAGGTGACAATACAAAAAAGTATTTCTAGAATATAATTTTTAAAAGTAAATTTTGTTCTTTGTAACACTTGTTATTTAACGTAACTTTTAAGAACTTTTACCGATAATTTTTCCAAGATTTTCAAAGGTAAAGTTTTGAAAAGTGTTTAAGTTATATTTAATTTTGTAATTAATTCTGACGTTTATCCTACGCCTGACTAAAACATTTTACTCTACTTCTGGTTCGTTCAACGACCATTCGAATCTTATTCCCAGTCTGAGCGGAAATTAAAATGCATAGTACGATTCATTACTACATGTTTCTTAAAAGGCTCAACTCCCTTTTCATGTAATTACACTAGAACATCACTAATGAAAATTGAAGCAAGATTAAAAATAATTACAAAGAAATTCATTTGCAGATGTGAGTCACTTTTCCACAGGCTTTTTCAGTTATAAAAAATAATGTGACTGATAAAGTAAAACAATGTCAAAACAAAATTTTGTTAAATGATATTCTAACTATTAAATGTGTGCTAAATATTAAATTATATGCTAAATATCAAATATAAGCTAAATATAAAATATGTGCTAAATATTAAATTATATTCTAAATATTAAATTATATGCTAAATAATTGTTTATAATGTTGGATGTTAATTTTGACTTTAGGGTCTAACCTTAAAGCCAAAATTAACATCCAACATTATAAACGATTATTTTCATCGAGGGTCAATACAATCCCCCACTGAGTATTATATGCTAAATATTAAATTATATATAACTAAAAATTATATGCTAAATATTAAATATACGCTAAATATTAAGTTATATCCTAAATATAAAATATATGGTAAGTATTAAATTATATGCTGAATATTACATTATATTTGTTAAGTAAAAATGATTTGCTAAATATTAAATTATATCCTAAGTAAAAGTGATATGCTAAATATTAAATTATATGCTAAGTCAAAATGATATGCTAAATATTAAATTATATGCCAAGTAAAAATGATACTAAATATTAGAGTAGTTTGTATTTTAGAAAATTAATAAAGCTACTATAAACTACAATCATAAATTATAACTCTAATATTGGATTTACTGTTCGGTTTATAATCTTTGAATAAATTCAATACAATCTAATAAATATGAAAGTTCATTGGATTAAAGAATATTAGTTTATTCAAGTTAAAAACCAAAAAATTAAATTTAAATAATAATGATAAATAAAATAATAATTGATCGTAGTTATAAAGATCCTGAATGAGTTTTTACTGGTGCGTCCAATACCCATGGCACCTGTTGATTTGGTCGAAGAGAACCGAACAAGGAAAAGCGCTTCGCCTTTGGAAACGAAAAAAGGAGTCTATAAAGAAAATTGAATAAACCCCACAGAGGGCACAACTTCATAATCTGGATTCATCATTTCCAAGTCTAATAAATTTGACTTTTCTCAGTAATATCGAAAATTCAAAATAAATTTTTGCAGAATTTATATCTTTTACCGTTTAAATTAATCTCAAAATAATCATAATTTCCTTTTACTATATCACTTTTGAACATTTTTTTTTTGTAATTGACACATCAGAAATAAAAAGTCCAGCGTAATTATTTCAACTGAACCTCAACATTCATTACATGGCACATTATTTAGTTACGACTTGATTAAATCTCACAGCACATAAAACGATACCTTTTCCTGTTTATGTTCTTGTTAGAATACTATTGGGTTAAGGGTGTTTTGTAAAATTAGGAAATGAAATGTTAATGGGAAGACTTGGAATTCCATTTTATTTAAATGCATAAGAATTGTAACTTTATATCGAAAGTTCAAGTAGTTACTGAAAATTATAACTGAAACTATTCTAAGTAAATATAGAAGCTGAGGATTGAGTTGAGAAAGAGTAATTGGAATCTTTGTAACTATGGAAATCATTATTCAATATTATGCACCATCAAAAAAAATTTCAGATAAAGAAATACTTTGTACTTGATTGTATTGAAAAACTATTTAATAATTGATTCCCATTTGAGTTTCAGGTTCTTGCTTGAGCTACGGACATTCTTGTTGGGGTGGTGAGTGCCTCAATAATCAAACTTTATAACAATTTTTCAATAAGTTTAAGCTCTTCTAAGCCTTTAATAAAATGCCTCATTAAAAGTGATAAAACTTGAATTATTTAAACTGAACTTTACCATACTTAAAAAAAAACTTTCTCGTCTTTGATTGATAATTTTTTTTTTAAGTTTGGAGGACATTCTGGTAGTAAGTAATGATGTAAATTTCCATGAAAATAAATTTGGTTTGAAAATTTCATAAAATTTTTTACTGATTTTCAACTGGAAAGTCTTCAGTCTTTTAAAATTTTTATTGTGTAAGATTGGCAATTAGTACTTTTGATTTTTTAGTATAATTGTCATACTGAAAAGTGGAATTATTTCACTGTTCAATAATAATTAATAATTATAATAATATTATAATAATTATTTATAACTGACATTTTAATTAATAACTTACATTCTGATAAAATTAATTAGGCAATACTGAAACTGATTTAATTTTAATCGCATTTATAATCATAAAAATATTTAATTATTATAAATAATAATGTTTAATTGTTTTAATGTAATAGTGTTTATTTGTATAAGTACAAATAAACACTTTTTAAAAATTAAAATGATTTTACTAAATATTTTGTCTTAATTATTAATTATTATTCTGGGAATGATGAAATTACGTTTTCAGAATTTGTGACCTATAAAGCATTGTAGTATTGATCTAGCATAGTCAAAATATGCTTTGATTGGAATTTTCTGTTTACCAGTTTTTTTTTATTCGAGTTTGAGTTTTTAGTTTAGGTCAAATTATCCCAAGTAGGTCACCATAAATCGAAAGTCGCTTTTTTTCGCTTTAAAATGAATTTTTTAATAGTCCTTATGTTCGAAAAGATTTTCCCAGATTTTAGTCGCAAACAAAATTTTTTTGCAAAAGTTATTAGAAATGAAAATTTAACGTTACAACATGATCAAAATTTTTCTCGTGAACTGCTAAACGGTTTTTGATGATTCTCACGTTAAAATTTTTGTTTAAAAACGTACATTCCAGAAATCTTCCTTCCCGATATAAAAATATTGAATTCGTTTAAAAATATATCAATTGTTTATAAACAAATTGCACTTTTTTCTTTCAAAAGAAAAATTTTTTTGCACGTTATTCTACATTTTTTCTGGAGAGAGATGCGAAAAGAAATACTAAATAATTTGAACTTTTTTCTTTCAAAAGAAAAATTTTTTTGCACGTTATTCTACATTTTCTATTATAATAGAAACTACTTAGTAATTTCTCTTTTTTCTTTCTCTTTTCGCATTTCTCTCCAGAAAAAATGTAGAATAAGTAGTTTTTGTTATAATAGAAACTACTTAGTATTTCTTTTCGCATTTCTCTCTAGAAAAAATGTAGAATAACGTACAAAAAAATTTTTCTTTTGAAAGAAAAAAGTTCAAATTGTTTATAAACAATTGATAATTTTAAACAAATTTAATGTTTTTATATTCGAAAGAAATATTTCTGGAATGTACGTTTTTAAACAAAAATTTCAACGTAAGAATCATAAAAATCCGTTTAGCCGTTCACGAGAAAAATGTTGATCATGTTGTAACATTAAATTTTCATTGTTAATAATTTTTGAAAAAAAATATTATTTGCGACCAAAACCTGGGAAAATCTTTTCGAACATAAGGGTTATTAAAAAATTCATTTTACAGCGAAAAAAAAAGATTTTCGATTTATGGTGGCCTACTTGGGATAATTTGACCTTATCTAAAAATTCAAACTCGAATTAAAAAAAACTGGTAAGCAGAAAATTCCAATCAATACAGATTTTGACTATGCTAGATCAATACTACAATGCTATATAGGTCACTTTTTTGTCTCCGCACACTTTTTTTTGTGTGCCTGTGATTATTATTCTAGAAATGATGAAGTTACATTTTCAAAATTTGTGGAATAAATTTTGCATGTGACTTTCATAAATTTTTACATTTTACAGTTTTACATTAGAGACTAATGTTACGGAAAATTCTGTAACACTAGCCTCGGCCCATGATATGCTGTGTGCTAGTTTTACGAAAATTTCCGTGATACTAGACTCTGCCATAAATTTTACATTTTACATTTTTACATTGTTATTATTATTTATACAAATAAATACTCTTTATTCATTCAACTAAAGGTATTTTGGTTATATGAATGATAAAATTACGTTTTCAGAATTTGTAGAATAAATTTTACATGTGATTTTTATAAATTATTACATTTTAAGTTTTTATATTATTATTATTTGTACGAATAAATCACTCCGAAATCACCAAAGTTGACCCAACCAAAAATTTCGGTAATTCAACCAAAATTTTTGGTTGATCGAAAAATTTATTAGATATAACCAAACACGTATTCAAATCAAGTCAATATTTATTTCACCAACCAAAATTTGTTTGAAATAACCAAATTCTTGCATCTGTCTAAAGAAACTGTGTGTTTGAATTAAATAAAACTTTTCTCTGAGTGATATTTTTTAAGAATAAAAATCATTTAACTAAATATGTTTTGGTCTTAATTATTTATTAATTATTATTCTAGAAATGATCAAATTATATTTTCAGAATTTGTAGGATAAATTTTATATGTGACTTTAAAAATTTTTACCTTTTACAGTTTTGCTTTAAATTTACAATTTATAAAGAAACAATGTGATTTGCAGAATATGTAGAATTTCTGCTAAAATTTATATCTTAAAATTGAAAAAATTGGTAAGTTTCGTTCATATAAAATATATAACGTAACTTCAAAGTAACTAAAATTAAAGTCACAAGTTACTGACAAACTAGAACTAAATAGTTATACATTTTTTTTCTAACTAAGCTACCATAAAAGTTATTGGATTCGTAACTTTTTCAGTAACAGTAATTATAGAATATTTTTTAACCAAAAATGAAGTAGTGATGGTTGTCAATCAACTTAAAAAGTAACAGTAATTATAGGACATTTTTTAAACAAAAATTAGGTAGTGATGAATTTCAATCAACTTCAAAAACTAATACTACTTATAAAAAGTACAACTTTATAAATAGTAAAATCATAAATAGTAAAATCGTATTTAAAAAAATTTCAGCACACGGAAAACGTAGCGGAACTAATTATGGATCGAACAACTTGAGACTTAATGAAGAAAGTAACAGAAATATTGCCCTACCTTCGGTGAATAATCACTGGATGCTGTCGCCATTGATTACGAAACGAAATCAGATTTCACCTTCCGGAAAATATCGAGTGAGATGGTTCGATATATTCAAAGGAAGAGGGTTGCCTTATGATTGGGAAAACAACGATTCAATGACTTCAAAAGAAGAAACCGATATCACTAGGCAAAAAACACAATTGATATACAAAATAACAACAGAAAAATATAATATTTCTCCATTCTGATGCAAAATTTTCACAAAAAAATTTTTTTTACAGCGACCGCAATGAAAAATTTATTAAAAATAAGGAAAGCGAAGAGGAATCTGAAGAATCGGAAAGTTTTCCACATGAGGTGACAGAACCATTTGTTGATGATGATAGTGCAGAAATAATTTTGCTTCCAAGACGACGGGAGTCCAACGACAATTCGAGACAATTTCGGTTCTTAAAAATTATGGTAATTATAAATTAAATATTAAATATCAAAATTCACTTTTTCTTGTGGAAATGTTTACAATTTGATTTTCTATTTTTTCAGCGCAACACGGACGCTAATTAAAAACAGAGCTTACTCTTCATTCTATTCTGAATAGTAGAGACAGTAACTTTTTTTGCGAGAGTTGTACTGATTTTAAAAATTTGAGAAAGATGATTACGTAATTTTAATAAAGAAATAACTGTGAACTCTCGAAAATTCTCTTTGGACTGATACTTAAGAATCTTTAAATATACTACCATGTGGAAATAAAAGGAAGATGTTCAGTCATTAGGGGCCGTGCATAAATTACGTAAACTCTTTCGGATGGATGGGTCAACGATTTTTCTATGCTGTCTTACATGGGGGGATATGTGGTCGAAAACATTTCTCACGTAAGATTTTTTTCAAGCTGCGAATAACTAAACATCAAAAGTAAAACTGTAGTACCTAGTACATTAAATATAAAAATTTTCCTAATTACTTTATTGATAATTTAATAGTATTACTTGTGTTTAATACCAACAAAGCTTTCTAATAATAAATGGCCTTTGTA
>JBAGKK010304402.1:0-20010 GCA_037177015.1 Euceroptres primus
TGTGTTTGTGTGTGTGTGTGTAATAGAAATTGCTTGAAGAATTCGCAAGAATAGCCTTTTTTCGGGCGTCTGAAGTGATATGATCCCTTTAAAAAAAAATATAAAAAGAACGTACTACTTACATCTAAATGAAAAATATATTATTTATGCAGTGTCTTGAATATTATTATTAATAATAATATTATTTCGGTACGATTTTATTCAGCTTGCATCTTGCCGGATAATGTAGACTTCTTTACATCGGGAACACTCTACCGATTATCTTGAACAACATGAAGAAGATTCTGTTTCTCTTTTTCATTTTTTGTAAAACGAAATAAGTCTATTTTTTTAAATCTTGAAGTGGCCACCATTTTGGTTTTTCTTTCAATATTTTGGATTGTTAAAATTATCAAGTAGTTTCTGAAGCCAAACAATTTGTTTTTTGAAGTTTCAAAGTATTTCGTTGGAAACTGTAAAAATGAGCTATTTGTTAATTTTCAATTGGCTGCCATTTCGTTTTTTTTAATTTTAGATTTTCAAAATTACCAAGTAATTTCTGAAGCCAAACAGTTTGTTTTTCCGAAGTTTAAAAGTATTACGTTGAAAAATATGGGAAAAAGGTATTTTTTGAGTTTTGAATTAGCCGCCATTTTGTATTTTTTCAAAATTTTTGATTTTTAGATCTTGCATTCACTTGAGAATAAATTATTAAATTTTTTCACAATTTTTGTTCACCTTTTATTAATAACTTTAAGAAATAGCATTTTTGGGCCATTTAGATGACCGCCATTTTATGATTTTCCAAAATTTTGAACATGATGATATTTTAAGCATCCTATGCAAATTTTCGTTCTCGGAGATAGAATGATTCGAATAAAAATTGAAAAAGTTATGCAGATTTTTCGTTCTTGCGTGATTTCTCCCATGTAAATCCCATGAGAAATTCCACGGCCCATGTTTGATGAGTAAATATTAACCCATTTGGCTTAAATTTGCTGTACTTTCTTTTTTTGGGCATAGGAATAAATTCCGTCAGTGGAAGCAAACGAATTTAAAAAAATTTACTCTATAAATAAGGACCACCCTTCTGTGTACTTTATCAGATATCTCCTGTTAATTTAACCGTTTTTTCTTCTCCGTGGCGAATATGTCCCTCATTGATGGTAAAAAATGATGAATTCTATCATCCTAACGGTCCTCGAAGTAGGAAATCAGAGTTGACTCTGAAGGAATAAGAATAAGTGCCAAACTGAAAAATGGTAATATCATCAATTTAAATTCAATACGTTTTCCCAATGTGTAGGTGTGTGCGTGTGGAAAGGGCAGAATGGAAAAAGTGAGAACGAAATTGACTTACGGAGAAGGAGCCGCGTGTATGCATGCTTTTCTACGTGAAGAGAGTTCGGAAATTCTTAGTCTTCCACTCTATGAAGAATGGAAAAATCTGTTAAAGTGTAAAGTGTTTTTTACAGTCGCAAGGCACCGTGTAGCTAGGATTTTCATCCACTGCACGTCTCGAGAGTCATGCATGCGCGTGATCGTGATCCGGAACTGTAATAACTTCCGAAGTTAACTGCCCTTTTCCGCTGAGGTAGGCAAAAGCGGCATTTCAAAACCCCAGCGGACGCACAGCACCCCAACAGCTGATGTGACGATTGTTCGGCACTAGCGAAACGACTGGATGTGGTTGACAACTTGGGATTTTATAAACGAGCAACTCTCATTTTCTCCCTCTTGTTTTCACATTTTTCTTTTCTCTCAGCTTTCCCACGACAGTCTTTTGTGCAACGCGAAACGGGTTTGGAACAATTTTACGAACCGCTCGAGCTTCTTCGTCTTTTTTCTTCGACTTGACTCAGGAGTATATTATGAACATGCCTCTCCCTCTTTTTCCTGGGAGCTTCTCTTTTATATTCAAACGTGACCCACATTCAACCATCCTTAAAAATGGTGCCTCTGTAGTTTGTTAAAGCGTATTTCTGTTGCTGAGGAGTTGAACGCAGCAACCCATGCCCATTTCGACTTAATTAACTAAACGATCGACATTTTCTCGATTCTCTACCGCGTAAAGGCATTAGCTGCCGTTCGTTGTAAGAGGAGAAGCTAATTCACGGAGTCGAGCTAATTCCTGCTTCGTAATCACCCACCCAAATACGTTGGGCCAATTGCCAATCGGGTCTCGAACTGCTTTTTCTTTTTTTCTTTTTTATAAAGAGAGAGGAGAGAGATGAGAGAGAGGGGGGAGAGGGAGAATGATTCTGAGCGTGATCCACGGTGAATCGCTGCAGTAGGGGTATTTATTTTCTGCTAGGAAATTACAGTGAGGGCAAGTCACTTTAGCTGTGTCTTCTTTTGGGATCTGTTTGACAGGACTAAATTTGTCACTATAACAAGTGGTAGAGTATTGGAATCTAGTGTGGATCAGGGTGCAAATGTGGGCCAATGTAAATTCTTGCTGTCAATTTATGTTGCTGATGGCTTTGAATTTGTATTAAATGTTTAGTTCAAGTAATAGTAGATCATTTCGAATTGAAAATATATCAAGTACCTTAGAGTTGGGCTATTCGCTCATGGTGGGGCTAATATGTACTTTAGGTATATTTTTAAGTATATTAGGTATAATACGCACTTTAGGTATATTTTTCAATATGATAATGAGGATAAAAATAATAATCTCCTAGCATATAAGATTCAGATGGACTTCTTATTTACCGAGGATGAGGGTAAAATTTTATGCGCCCTCTGTACAAGCATTGAAAAATGTTTAGATATGTGGGTGCATTTTAAAAAATTGGATAGACTTCCAAAATTTTTATCAGTTCAATAGTTTAAAATAAATAAAAAATTCTCTGTTGCCCTTGTTTTTCTTCGAAATTTAAATGGTAAAAGGAATTCGTTTCATAAATGCGAGTTGTGCTTTCATTAATTAGTTCAAAGGTGGTATATGAAAATTCGAAGTCGGCGGTACAATTCGGCTGGTTCAGCAAGTTATGATATTTGCTAATTTTTCAATTTTGTACAGTCGGGAATTAGTTTCTTTTTTAATTATTTCTTTTTTAGAAAGCTAAGTTGAAATAATATTTCACAATAATTGATAGTTTTCGAAATTTAACTGAATAAAATGTGAGGATACTTGTCAGAAACCTAACCTTACTTATCAGTTTTCGTAATTTTCGATTTTGAGGCTCAATTCTTGATAGAATCGAGTTTTTGTGCTGCATTTGAAGATTTTAACATCAATTATAAGTGAAGATGTTATCTTTAAAAACTTATCTGTACAGTCAGAGAAATATTTGTCTGAATCAAACAAAAAAATTTGTTTCACATTGTATTATTGAAAGAAACAAAAAAATTTGTTTCACATTATATTATTGAAAGAAACAAAAAAATTTGTTTCACATTATATTATTGAAAGAAACAAAGTTTTTGTTTCAATTAACAAAACATTTATTTTATTTCAATAAATGAAAAATATCTACCTTATTAATCGAAACGAATAATTTGTTTGGTACAATTTGTTTGACTTAAATAAAGGATTTACTTAAATTAAATCCATTTGAGTTTATACAAATATTTTTTTGATTTAAACAAAAATTATAATCCGCATACGATAGTTTCTTAAGTAAAAGATAATAGCGCAGAAGGATCTTTCTCACAATAAAGACTTCAATCATACTGAATATAAAGGCATGTGAAACATGTTAGTACAGTAGTTACGCATCCCGCGCATCCCGATAAGTAGTATAAAAAAAGTCGTGTCTTCAACTTAACACTTCTTAACCACAAAATTGAAATTTGTTAAAAATTATTTATAAAATTAAATAAAGTTTAAAAAACAAAATCTTTACTTCATTTAAAACAAAAATGTTTAAAGCAAACAAGAACTTTATTTAATTTCAACAGAAAATTTATTCGTTCTAAATAAAAATTTATTTAATTCAAATAAATAAGGACAAATAAAGAATTTGTTTGAATCAAAAAAACATTTGTTTGACCCCATATCAAAATTATAATTTGTTTGATTCCAACAAATTTTTTTTGAATCTAACAAATATTTTTCTGACTGTAATTATTATTATTTTAATATAGAGCTAATTTTTTTGCTTCCAAGGTAGATAGAATATTATAGATCATTATAGATCCTATCATTATATTATAGATCAGTTAAACTGCTCATTTGGGAGAGGTCAGTAAATTCAATGGTTAGATATGATCTTGGAATCTTAGATGGCTGATAAACAAATTATAGATCCTTCTAAAAATATATTTTGTTAATATTAATGTTGATGTTTAATTGTTTTATTCTTTTCTCTTTGTTAACCTTTAAATTAATCTGAATTTCCTAATTAAACTTTTTTTCATACTTTATGATCAGAAAATATTCTTGAATAGTTAAGTAATAATTCTAAATAGAAGTTAAGTATTAAAGCATTGTTTCATTCATTCAAAACATATAAAAAAAAACAAAAGTTGTACCTTTTTAGCAGATCGTGGGTACAAAAAGATGCAACTTTTCAACAATTATTATTAATAAGTAGAAAGTGATTTAAAAATCTAAAAATTATTGATTTTTCTTCGGAATGGAGTCCTTTAACTATGTGTAAAATGAAAAAATAAAAAAAAATTTTCTTGGGCGTAAAGTTAAGAAAGTCTCGAAAAATACGTAAAAATTTTACATAATAGCCTCACTCTACGGTAACTAAAAAGATCATTGTAATTTATATTATTATTAGTTATAGTATATTGTTATAAAATTGAATATACAATTGTTGTGACTATACAATTGTTATAAAAGTATATAATAATATCAACACTTCAAATACACAGTAAAAAAACTCTCTAAATCTGAATCAGTTAAATTTAACTGATTATCTGTTAAACCATGGCTGACTTCTTACTTTGAAAATCAGTCAAAATTCACTTATATTCAGTTAAAACTTCACTGACATTCATTCAAAATTTCACTGATTTGCAGCCAAACAAGTTACTGGAATTTAAATCATGGAAAAATTAACTGATTTTTCAGTTAGCAACATAACTTCAAAGTAAGGTTTTGACTTCAAAGTGAATTTTGACTGAAATTTTAGTTAAATTTTCACTGAATGAATCAGTGACTGACTTTTGGCTTCTAAATCAGTTAATTTTAATTGATTCAGATTTAGAGAGAAAAATCCTTAAAATTGTTACACCTTAAAATCGTTTGGATTAAATACAATAATTATAAATAAATAAATAAAAATTCAGTTTAAGGGTATGTGAGACGTAATTACGTCACGAATTACCGGTCGATTTTTGTATTTACATTCAGCGAGTATATTACAAGAGAAAGTAATTACGTCACGAATTACCGACCGATTTTTGTATTCAAATTCAGCGAATATATTACAAGAGAAATGCAAATATAATGCTGAAATTTTCGAAAATAATAAAAAATATCTTCAGGTATTTCAGGTGCGTTTCAGTTTTTATTTTAAAGAAAAATATTTTTCAAAAATAATTGTTTTCAGTTTAAAAATTGAAACTCACTAGACATTGATTCATTGATATATTCCTTATTATTTCCTCAAATTTTAGCATTATATTTGCTTTTCTCTCTTAATAAACTTGCTGAATATAGATAAAAAATTGGCCGGTAATTTGTGACATCATTATGTACCACATACCTTAAGCAAAATGAATTTGATTTGAAGTAAAATTTGTCTGAATTTAAGACTCAATTTTGAAATTCAGGTAACATAGTATTAAATTTAACCCAATATTGCTTAAATTAAGATAAATTTTTCCTGTTTAGGGGTGGGTGCGGGGAATTTTGCACATAAACTAATACTTTTTTATGGGATGAGAATGTTTCTAAACAATAACTATTGAAAAGTTTTGAGAATGATCTATTGGAACCTTTAGGAATACTGTAAAAACGGTATAAACTTTTCCAAAAAATGAAATTATAGAAAAAATAAAAAAGTTTGTACTCTTTATTTTGTATTTTATTTTTTTATTTTACAATACGAGTTGCAATGGGTGTAAAAAAACTACTTCTTATCGGATAAAGAAAATTTGAATGCTGCGAAGAACGAAAATCTCCAATCTCTCATAACGATGTTCTTCAAAATGGATTTATAAATAATACGAAAGACGGAACACTTGTTCTGTATCCCTAGAACTCGTAAAATCCTGAAATCAAAAGTAGTTTCCTATCGGAAAATACCACATTTCATAACAAAACCGTATTTGTAAACGCCATGAATTTCAAATGTTTTTATGTCTTCACTCTGCAGATAGTTAACCTCAAATAAAATATTATCATATCAATATTTAGAAAGTTAATTATATATCATTTATAAACAGTTAATAGAATTTTATAGGCACAACGGCCACCTGATTCCCTTCCTAAAATAGAAATTTCTGTATTTTTAAGTCGCGATTTCTAATCAGTTTGGATTTTCCGCATGTCCTATAATACACTGGGAAAATGGTTTGTTTGCATCAAACTTTTGTTCGCATCAAACAAACTTTTGTTTGCATCAAACAAACTTTTGTTTATATCAAACAAACTTCTGTTTGATACAAGATCAAGCTAAGATTTCGGTTGATTTAAACAAAAATTTATTTAATTTAAACAAGATTTGTTTATTCAATAATCAGTTTGCTCCAATCAAACGAATATTATTTAAATCAAAGAAATTTTATGATTAATATACGGCCCAAGAAATATCAGAATAAATTTCGTCGTTTTCGCTTCGATTTTGAGAAGAAAGTCGCTTTTTGAGTCTGAGCAGACGCAGATTATTCCCGACATATTCCATTTTTCATTTTGAACTATTTGACTATAATATGTTTTTGTGTTTTTCGAAAACACTCTTTTATGTTTTTTTTATTTTAAATTTAAAAAAAAGTGTAAAAAAATCCATATAAGAAAATTAATTAATAACAATATAAATAGTAATATAGCTACGCGAATTAGTTCTGATTTTACAGCCTGACCGCAGCTATATTTTTCCACTGAAAATTCAATCTGCATTAGAATCACTTAGGAATTTTACACTTAAAAATAAAAACACAAGATTTCTCTATAAAGTCGGATTTTGTGACTCTTAATTTATTTTAAAACGATTTAAAATAACTATCAAGTAGATAAGAAACTTTTTAATCAGACGTGGCCGACTCGTTCAGACATAACTATCCGTTTCCACTGAGATTACTGAAGAGTAGATCAGGAAGCTTTTAGTCTGATCCGCTCATTTATATGTTAACTCTTATTAAAGAAAGAACTTCTTAACTTAATTTGCTGCTTAAGTCGTTTGACACTTAGAGTATTTAGAACTTTGCGTCTTTCCACAGTTCGAAAACTTTTCCTACTTTTAAAGTAGTATATTTCGATCTTTCATCTTAAATATTTATCTTCACTTCAAATACAGTTTATCAGTTCGACTTCTTTTAATTCCCAAGCTATTTATTCCCAAATTTTCATCAACTTTATCTTCTTTAACTGCTACTACTTCATATAAATTAGTGTCCAAACTTTTCTCTTTGAACATCATTTTGGGTTCAGGAGACCTTGCAAGTCACGCCGTTTGTTTACAGAATGTGCAGGTGCAAATAGGGACACCTGGTACTGTTTGTTATTACAAAAACAAATAGCCGCGACAGGAACAAAGTTAACTAAATTAATTGAGTTAAGGAGCCCTCGAACTGAACCCAGTGTGATCTGCATTGAACACTCTACCTTAGAATAACCTTTAGCGTGCAACCAGGAGGACAAAGTGGTTAAGTCACTTGGGGACTGCAAGTAAATAGACTAACTGAATTTCTCTGTCACTGTGTTGAATTCCCAGTACATCCTGAATTCATTTCCGATATTCGATGCGTATAAATCTGTAATGAATTGTAGACAAACGACAGCTGAAGTCGATTTGCAGAAACTTGGTGTTTAACAGAAGGTATTCATGCTGATAGACCACTCTTGGGTATTTCATAGAATGAGGGCAGTGTTTTCGTAGATTTGTGAAATCGATCTCTGATTTCTGTAAATGAAGCTAAAGCGCGAATATTGAATCGCAAATGGAGCAAATATTTGTAAGAATGAAAAGATTTAACAATTAGAGGGTAATGAAAGGGAATTTCGTTCCGAATCCAACTTGATAGCAGCTCGTGAAATTAGCAATCGCTTCTAATTAAAACATATAGGTATTATCCAATTAATTATTTATCTCGAGAGTATCAAATACGTTCAATAATTTCACCAATTTCTTTATATTTCATGATATATGAACGTTTATTCCAAACATAGAGATATATAAATATATCACAATTGCACTACAGCGTGTTGAAAATTAATTCAGACGACAGATGAAATTTGTAGGAAGCATATTTAAATTAGAGTTACTGGACTGGATAGTGGAGATTTCCACTCCTATATTTAGTATTATTAGTCGTAACGTTCCGCTCGTTATCTTCCAATTTGGACTCCTTTCTTCTTTATTTCTATACCCTTTGATCTAATTTCTCATATTTGCTTTATTTCTCTATTTTATAAAACAATTAATATACAGCTTGTTTTTTGTTGGGGTGGATTTGAGCCACCTCTGTCTTGTTTTTTTGGCGAATAAATTTAAAGTTTTAAGAGAAAGCTGATTGAATTCGCGATTTAAGAGTTTGCCTCTAATTTAAATGTCGGTGAACGAAACTATAGGGCTTGCAGAGAATGAAGATCCTTGAGCTATTCATTAAACGGGTTAAATTAGGCAATTAATCCTAATACTGTAGAGGCGGCTTAAAGCTTGAACCAAAAGCGTATATCGCTTTTAAATCCGTTAATGCTGGTTCGGAAGGCAATTTGCATAGGTGCGACAGTTACGACATTCTAACACGGAGCAGACTGTCATTGCGACATCCCGCATCCTATATCACGTTAATCTATACAGGACTTCGCTCGCGCTGCTCCAGCCTCGGGATAACAAGACGCGTCTAAAATGTTAATGCAGACATCAAATATTTTAGCCGTTACAGGATTCCTATTTTCCTTTTCTTCGCTTCTCTCGAAAACTGCTCGAAATTTCGAGATACCAAACATTTTCCAAACCGAGAATGAATTAGAACAGAGTTTACTCTCTTATTCATTAATTTGAATACACTGGTCCCGCGGTTTAGTGCGGGTTTCAGGGATGGCCTGAATGGCCTTCGGATAAAATTGAAGGTCTCTCAACTAAACAAGTCACGGCCGTATGAACTATTTCTGTTTGATTTTTGTTACGAGTAAAAAATATTTTTTAAATATAAGTTTAATTTAACGTTTACTTTAATTTAAGGTTTTATTTAGTTATTATTAATTAATAATTAGAATAGAGTTAGAAAGTCGCGGTTTTTTTCGTATCAATTTAGTAACAATTTTTCAACTTTTTTCAACTTTTCAGTTAGCGCGAGGCAATAATCAATTAAAGTTAACAGAAATAATTTTTTAAACAAATGATTAATGTTTATAACTATCTTCTCCTATATTAATGCTAGAAAGTTGCGTTTTTTCCATAATTTTCCACTTTTCCTCTACTTTTCCATTAGAGTGAAGTAATAATTATTTCAAGTTAACAAACATAATTTTTGAAACAACTTATTACTATTTTTAATAATATTCTCTTTCAATAATGCTAGATAGTTGCAGTTTTTTCTGAAATATTTAACTTTTTGTCCACTTTTCACTTAGTGCGGTATTAATTAATGAAAGCTATCAAACATAATTATTTAAACAATTGATTATTGTTGACAACTATCTTCTCATAAAGTAATGCTAGAAAGTTGTGCTTTTTTATGAAATCTTCAGTTTTGATTTGACTCTTTAGTTACGAAAAATTAATAAATGAGCATCAACAAAGATTATTTTTTAAATAGTATTCGTTTTACTTCAACGTGAAGTGTTTTTACTCTTTCGCTAATGTTTTAAAAATATTAATTTAAACAAAAAAGCTATCTTACAGCACAGATAAAAACAAAAGGTGAAATAATTAGGAGTAGGTGGGAGAAGTGGCTCTATAAATGACTTGTAAAAATTTTGTCTTGAATTACAACACAAAGTTTATTGAAATGCATAAAAAAAATTTGGAATTGAATACATTTTACTATCAGCCATCCCCCATCACTCCTTTTCTGGAGAAAACATGATGTCATCGATGATAATATGAAGATAAAAAATGCCTCAATCAAAAAATTAATTTGCATTAATTTTTAAGTCACTAAGTAAAAAGTGGACAAAACGTTGAATATTTCAGAAAAAACCGCAACTTTCTAGCATTACTATAGAAAAATATAGTTATAAATAATAATAATTTGTTTAAACAATTGGTTTTTAACTGCAATAATTATTAACTCTCTCTAAACGAAAAGTGGACAAAAAGTTTTAGAAAGTAAGAAAATAAGAAAAAGTTTCAAAAAGTAAGAAAATTTCAGAAAAAACCGCAACTTTTTAGCATTACTATAGGAGAAGATACATAGTTATAAATAATAATAATTTGTTTGAAAAATTACGTTTACTAAAGTTCAATAATTATTAACTCACCCTAAGGGAAAAGTAGACAAAACGTTGAACATTTCAGAAAAAAACTTAACTATCTAGCATTAATGTAGGAGAAGATAGTCATAAATAATAATAATAATTTGTTTAAACAATTTTGTTTGCTAAATTGCATTAATCATTACCTCACTCTATGTGAAAAGTGGACAAAAAGTTGAAAATTTCAGAAAAAACCGCAACTTTCCTGCTTATTCAAAGATAATATTATCAAAAATAGTAATAAATTGTTCAAACAATTCTTTTTGTTGACCTAAAATAATTCTTACTTAACTCTAATTGAAAAGTGGGCAAAAGATGGAAAATTTTAGAAAAAACCGCAAATTTCTAGCATTATTCTAAGATAATATTCATATAAATAATAATAAACTGTTTAAACAATTAATTTCGTTAACTTTAATTGATTATTACCTCGCTCTAACTGAAAAGTTGAAAATAAGTTGAAAAATTCGGAAAAAATTGGAACTTTCTAACTCTATTCTAAGAGGAAATTGCTATAAACAATAATAAATTGTTTAAACAATTTTATGTAAACATAAATTTATGTAAACATCTAATTATGAGTAGAAAGTAATATTTTATGTATTCGAAACAATTTGTATTTTTAAAAAACCGCAAAAAAATCATAATTAGTGTTAAAAACTTGCAAAACCCAATTTTTCACTCATGGATTTTTTTTTGGGATCCCTATAAAACCTACTTATGAGGGTGATATTTAAAAAGTAATTATGCATTTGTATTTTGCAGCTAATTGTGAAGAGAAATGTTGAGTTTCAACTCGTTTCACCTAATATTGACGATTCTGAATAAAATTTACAGCATTAGGATTTTTAAAAAAATTTCCAATACATTTTTGGAGCACCCTATTAAACATTTATTTAATTTTGGTTGAAAATTTAATTACTTTATTTGAAAATCTATTCATTTTGGTTGAAAATTCAATTACTTTTGGTTGACGATTGATTCAGTTTCGGTGATTGTATAAAACTTCAACTAAAGTAATTGAAGTTTTTTCTAACAGTGCAGTTTGTTTTAATTCATCAATTTTCCCAGGGTTTATGAAATTCAATTAATTTAATGTTTCTAAACATTGTATGGAAAATTAGGATTAGATTTTCTTGGAAATTTGGAGAGGTAAGGAGGATCCTTGTCTTTGGTTCATCTAAAGTATACATCTGTACGTAAACACAGGACGTGCAACACGGTTTACGAGAATTTCATCTCTTCCTGAAATCACGTATCTCAGCATGAAGTACACGTGCTTCAAATGTTTGCCTTGCGATACTTCTCGTCGCGCAAGAGCTTCCGTCAGACACTATTGATCCCAAAGTCATAAATCTTAGAAACGTTTCTCTGCGGGAATTGAATTGAGCTAAGTTTCTAGGCAATATAGTCAAGACTCTGAAACTCAAATTTGCGGAGACAAAAGCCGATTTACAAATAACAAAGTTAAAGACACTCTCAGCCTTGATTTAAATTTCTCGAAACTCAAACGAGTAAGCTAATTCGCATTGCGCAGTTTCTCTGTCAGAAAATGAAATAATTGAAGCATTTTTCTTGTCATAATTTGGTGATTAATAGTGGTGTTAAAAAATGTAACTATGTCTGACTTTTTTGAGGGGAAAAGAAAGCAGGAATCTTTTGAGAAAGGAAAATGTAATCTATCATGAAGTTATCTCTGATTTGGTTTCGCAAACGATTACCGCAGGCCAGCCGAAAATAGGAAAGCTGAAAAAGTCGATCGCTGCGTCGAGTGAATAACTTAGAACGCTTAACATAATATCTGATCCGTCGTAAGCCCGAGGGCACCCTTTGCCTTAGAACCGTATCTTATTCAAGCCCCAAAGGCTGCCGGCGACAAATGCAATTTTTCCAGCGGTAGAAGAATCAAATGAGAGATCTGACAGTCATTCCTACCTTGCTCCTTTCTTATTTTCCTTTTTGAATTCTTTTTTCTTGATTTTTCTCACGATAGCGGCTTAATCGTCTCGAGCTCCGTTACTGAATTCGCAAAGACCATCGGTGGAACTATGCAACAGCGGGAAAAACGGACGGTTAGTTTTCTGGAGCGAGATAAGGCGAATGAATACTCTTGAGCAAATCGGGAAAAGGAATTCACGCTTTGAAAACTCACCTGAACTCGAAAGGAGTATTTTCTCAATCTTCCTCTCCAGAAAAGAAGTAGAATTACTATTTGAAAATAAAATAAATAAACCGCTGCAAAAGAGTGTAGGTGCTTCTGTGACAGGGTGTATCTTTGTCTTCACTTCATGAATGCTGTGCTTCTTCATAAAAGGAAGCAATAATTATTTTCAATCATTTTTATATCTTGCATTAAGATATTTATATATTAATTTATTTATATTAAATTATATATTTCAGTCAATTCATTACAAAGGTACCTTTAGGAGGAAGCAATATACTGTTATAATGTTTCAAAGAAAACCGTAGGAGTTAATTTTGTTGCGGCTCATTTGTCAGGAATCTCAAAATGAGATTCCTGACAAATTACCAACAAATTTCAACTTCCCAGCTGTAGCATGAATTCGAAACTCCCTAGGAATCAATAAATGAAATTCATGTATAGCCCTCCATAGAATAATAGTACATTTCGATACGTGCGCTAAAAATCACTTTTCACACAAGTATCGAACAGTATTTTATACCACGAGAGCCGAGAAATCATGTCAAAGTTGAGATTTTGAGGTTAGAGTGGTATAAAGTCACTTTTTCGAATTTTGCGAATCTGGCAGCACTGAATGTGCATTAGGGTGGTCCAAATTTTTTTTATTCGAATTTTCATGTCTTCATCCCCCAAATTTGTTCGAATGCACAAATAATAAATGCCTTTTATTTTAAAAAAAGATGATATTTAGACGTTCCGCAAGCCCCATGAAGTTTAACGCTTATTTCCCATAAGAAAAAAAGACGTTTTTGTAAATCTTATTCACAATCGACAATATTAAGTGAATCGAGTTGAAACTGAACATCTCTCGTCAAAATTAGCCACAGAAAACGAACCAATAATTAATTTTTAAATATCACCCCCATAACTCTATTTTATAGGGTCCCAAAAAGAAATATCCCATAAGTGAAAAATTGGATTTTGCGGGTTCTTGGCGCTAATTATGATTTTTTCACGAGTTCTTTAGTACAAATTGTTTCTGACACATAAAATATTACTTCCTTCTGATAATTAGATATTTTCGTAAATTTTTTAAACAATTTATTATTTTTTATAGCAATATTCTCTTAGAATAGAGTTAGAAAGTCGCGATTTTTTCGAATTTTTCAACTTGTTTTACTTTAATAATTTTTTATTTTTATTTTACTTTTTTAACTTTTAAGTTAGGGCGAGTCAATAATCAATTAAAGTTAACAGAAATAATTGTTTGAAGAATTTATTATTATTTATAACAATATTCTCTTAGAATAATGCTAGAAAGTTGCGCTTTTTCTAAAATTTTCCACCTTTTGTCCACTTTTCAATTAAAGTTAGGTAATAATTATTTCATATTAACAAAAATAATTGGTTAAACAATTTATTACTATTTTTAATAATGCACTCTTTGAATAATGCTAGAAAGTTGCGGTTTTTTCTAAAATATTCAACTTTTTGTCATTTTTCGCTTAGAGTGAGTATTTAAATAATGCAATTCAACAAACATAATTGTTTAAGCAAATAGTGATTATCAATAACTAACTTCTCCTATCGTAATTCTAAAAAGTTGCTTTTTTTGAAATATTCGACTTCTTGTCTATTTTTTCACTTAGTGAGGTAATAACACTGATCAACAAAATTAACCTATGTTCTCGCTGAATGCGACCTATCATTGCCGAAGTACTTTTCCATGCTTAACACGAATCTGGCTTCCGCTTGTTGCTATCACGTTTTGTTTGATAAATATTTTCAATCAAAATTGTGAATAAAAAAGAGTTTGACAATTTTTTTTGAGAGTGAAAATTTTTATCCGCCCTCAACGCAAGTCATTTCGATGCGTTTTTTAACGCCAATTGCGAATATCTTTTTACTTTAGCGATATCTGTAACGGTTTTTGAGATATTCTCAAAAAACTGAAAAAAGTGCTAAAAATGTATTAAAACTTCAGTGTTCTCTAATTTAGGACATATTTACTTTTCTAAATAAACAATAGATCAATTTTTTTGTTTTTTTATGAAGAATAATTACCTAGAAAAAAACTTAAATTCGGATTATCTGTTTCTGAAATATCTTGAAAAATGTGTACCCTTCTTTTCAATAGGCTTCATTTTTTTTCTGCGCTATCAACTCGAAATAATTTTCCACAGTCTCCTTGCTGCCATATTTTTCATAATTACAAAAATTGTTAATTATGTACACAAATTTTATAAACAAATGCATATTTTGACCATTTTTTCATGTATAGACCTAATTTTTTTTGGCTTGAACTACAAATGTCTTTCCAGGGATTCCTTGCTATGATATTTCTCAAACTGACAAAAACTGTTGATAACGAGGTTAATTATATAAATGATTTTTATAAACAAATGCCAATTTTCACCCTTTTTCATAAATAGACTTCATTTTTTTGCAGAGTCAACTCGAAATGTTTTTCCAAAGACTCCTTGCTACTATATTTTTTACAATTACAAAAACGAATAATTATAATTAACAGTATTTGTAATTGTAAAAAATATAGTTATAACTAACAGTTTTTGTAATTGTAAAAAATATTGTAGCAAGAAGTCTTTGGCAAAATATTTCGAGTTGATTCCGAAAAAAAATGAAGCCTATTTATGAAAAAAGGTGAAAATTGGCATTTGTTTATAAAAATCGTTTCTATAATTAACCTTGTTATTAAAAGTTTTTGTCACTTTGAAAAATATGATAGAAAGGAGTCCCTGGAAAGACATTTGTAATTCGTGCCAAATAAAAGTTAGACCTATTCATGAAAAAATGGTTTAAATGTGCATTTGTTCATAAAAATTGTTGATATAAGTAGCAATTATTATCATATTGAAAAATATGGTAGCAAGGAGTCTTTGGAAAATCATTTCGAGTTCATTCCGCAAAAAAAAAAAATGAAGTCTATTTATGAAAAAAAGGTAAAAATTGTCATTGGTTTATAAAAATTGTTTACACAATTAACAGGTTTTGTCACTATAAAAAATATGATAGCAAGGAGACCCCGGAAAGACATTTCTAGTTCATTCCACAAAAAATTAGGCTTATTCATAAAAAATGGTCAAAATGTACATTTGTTTATAAAAATGTTCAAATAATTAACAATTTTTGTAATTATAAAAAATATAGCAGCAAGGAGACTGTGGCAAATCATTTCGAATTGATTGCGCAGAAAAAAAATGAAGCATGTTAATGAAAATTTGGTTAAGGTGTGCATTTGTTTATAAAAATTATTTAAATAATTATTGTTGGAATCTCATCCGTAAGGATTCAATCAAAAAACATGTTTGCTTAAAATAACGTCGAACATTTTAATATGGATAAATGAAGATCAGATGCGCAGTACAGCATTTAGTACAAGTTTTCAGAAATTGAAAAGAAGGGTACACATTTTGCAAGATGTTTCAGAAACAGATAATCCGAATTTAAATTTTTTTTCAGATAATTATTCTTCATGAAAAAATTAATTAAAATTAATTATTACCTTACTTTAATTAAAAAGTAGACAAAAGGTAGAAAATTTTAGAGAAAACTGCCACTTTCTAGCATTATTCTAAGAGAATATTGTTATAATTAATAATAAATTATTTAAACAATTATGTTTGGTTAACTTTCATAAATTTTTTGTTGAACTGCATTAATTATTAACTCACTCTAAACGAAAAGTGGACAAAAAGTTGAATTTTTCAGAAAAAATGGCAACCTTATAGCATTATTCAAAGAGAATAATATTAGAAATAATAATAAATTGTTTAAACAAATTTCGGTTAACTTGAATTAATTATTGCCTAAAAGTGGGCAAAAAGTTCAAAATTTTAGAAAAAACCGCAACTTTCTAGCATTATTCTAAGAGAATATTGTTACAAATAATAATAAATTGTTTTAAAAAATTATTTCTGTTAACTTTAATTGATTATTGTCTCGCTCTAACTGAAAAGTTAAAAACAAGTTGAAAGATTTGGAAAAAACCGCGACTTTCTAACTCTATTCTAAGAGAAAATTGCTATAAACAATGATAAATTGTTTAAAAAATTTATGTAAACATCTAATTATGAGTAGAAAGTAATAGTTGACGTATTTGAAACATATTTTATTTTTAAAAAACCGCAAAACATCATAATTGGCGTTAAAATCTCACAAAACCCAATTTTTCACTTATGAGGTTTTTTTGGGACCCTATAAAACAGACTTATGGGGGTGATATTTAAAAAGTAATTGTTGATTTGTATTCTATAACTAATCGTGAAGAGAAATCTTGAAGTTCAACTCGATTCACCTAATATCGGCTACTCTGAATAAAATTTACAAAAATGTCTTTTTTTCTTATGGGAAATACGTGTTAAACTTCATGGGTCTTGCGAAACCTCTAAATATAATGTTTTTAAAAAAAAAACGGATGTATTTTTTTGTGGATTCGAACAAATTTGGGAGATGAGAGCATGAAAATTCGAAGAAAAAAAATTTGGACCTCCCTAATGTACATATGGTACATATTAAATATTAAGTAGTAAAGCACCAGTCATGGAAATGAAGGTCAAAAGAAAAGATGAGTTAATTCTTTTTGAAACGTTTCGGTCACTGTCGGACCCTCATCAGTCAAAAAACATTTATTAGATCTGTAAAAAACATACAAAGAAGGTAGAAAAAATGTATAACAAAATGAAAAGTAAAACATTATAAAAGTTGACAATATTTCGTAAAAAAAACTTCCTCACATATACATTGATGGTCGAAGAAAAGATTGATTTGTTTCTCATCAAGTCTGATATTAATTATATCATTTATATTATCTCTGACTTGACAATAGTTATCCATTTGGTAGAAATAGCTAGGAATACAATTGGTTTGCTGGATGACAGTTCGATTCGGGATTCTACGATTCTACGATTCTCAAAATGAGAAGAAAGTCTCAATTCAACACTTTATCACTGGATTCTCAAAATAAGAACGATATTCTCAAATTTGTTGCACCTAGAAACAACGCCAAAAGTGGTGTAGATTTGAGAATCGGCGTTTCACTATTTTTCATAATTGACGCAGTTATAAATAGCGTCAGTCCATGTTATATTTTAATTTAATATGTCGCCATTTTAATTCTTTATAGTACAAGGCGATATTGAAGCACTGAATAATTCAGATGAGAGCTATTGAAAAATATTTTAGAAATAGAGTTTTAGAGTGTGAAATATATATTGCATTGCAAAACGTTCGAAAGTGATTCTGGGCCACTTTCTAAATCAATGTTGCATTCATTTCATTTCTTCGAATATCGAATAAGAAGATAATTAACCTTCCAATGGTACACGGAAAAAATAAGTACTTAAAAATTTACTTGACTGTGCTAGACTCTAGGATAGGCCACGAATTTCTAAAAATGTCGTATAACGTTAATTGAATGTACATGACAGTACTTAGTCCCGTACATGACAGTACGGGACTAAGTCCTTGACTCTCGAAACTATTTCAAGAGTCAGAAACTCATTCCCGAACTTTTTTCATTATTTCCAGGACTGTCTTGAACCTTATAATAAACGTTACACGAAATTTTGAAAAATTTGTGACCTATCCTAAAGTCTAGCGCAGTTAAGTAAATTTTCAAGTACTTATTTTTTCCGTGTACAGTGGGGTTAGCGTCAAACCCAACTGGACGGTACCATTTATGTCCTCCTGGCTCACCGTACCATTGGAAGATTAAGTATGTCGGAAACAGCTTCTGTAGAAATTTAAACTTTCATTGCCATGCTGTTCCCAATGTAACAGAAATTGTAACATCTCCACTGAATTATGAATATTCTGCAATTTAGTTTTGAAATGCATCCATTGGATCAAATTTAACTGTTTGATTGTCATTTTCCACTGATTCAGATTTGGGCAATTAATGATAATCCATTTGAATATTTAATAATTTGACTTATTTTATTTGTTGGATGCTGCGATGATTACTCCTGGCGCTATCTTTTCGTTTAAAATAAGAGGTCCCCCCAAAAAACAGCGTATTCTATAGATTTCGACGTGCTGATTTCAAAAACGATATTGATTTTTCCGAAAAAGGTTTGCATTTTTTATAAACAATTGCTTTAAATAAATAAAAACAAATTGTTATATTTTTCTGGAAAATTAAATAAAATCACATAAAAAGGTATCGTGCCATTTTTTCCCACGAACAATGGTTTTCGAGTTGTGAATTTTTGAAAAAATTGAAAAATCCCGAAAATTCCAAAAGTGCGTAAACGATGTAGCTCCGAAAGTATTGTTCGTACGTATAATCACCATCACAGATTTTTTATCCATCAACTTATGGTTCACACGAATTCGTACTAAAAATTAAATTGTTTGTTAATAACAATTTTTATAATAACAAAGTGACGAAAATTACCTTTTTGTCCGACCCCCCTGGAAACGCTCCTTTAGGTGCCTGCTTAGCCAGCATGAAGTTGCCAATTTCAGTGCGATGACGCTTAGCGGGCGTAAAATTTTAATGCAATTTTTTGATTAGAAAAAAACCGCTATTTGGAAAATGACACCTCTTCCTAAAAGTTTGGGACAACATCTTTTTGTGGAAAAGCCAAAATCCCGAGTGAGAAAAAATACCGAAAATTTTTTTTACTCCAAAATTAGTGAAATAAACATAGCACATTTTTAACGAATCCAATTTCGATGTCGCATTTTCAGAGGGAGCCGGGAAAAAAATATCGTGTCTAAAGGATATTTTACCTTCTTTACGCCCTTGATGCATAATATACTACATTCACAGGATTTTTATTTTATATCGACATTTAACTTGACCTAGCTTAATTGTCGTCAAAATGTTCTTCATTAACATTATTAATTTATAATAAATAAAACTTCTTTTTTTAATAAAAATAAGATATTTCTGTTCATATTGTATATAAATATATACAACAGCCAAGGATACTAGTATTATATCAATCTTCTAGAAATAAGTTGTTCTTTATGCTTCATTAAAGAAACACACGTGCAAAAACATATAAAATGGGTTATTCTCCACGCAGAGGGCACTTTCGAAAAAAGTAAATTTCTTTTGAAAATTTTTTCAAAATGATTTCCTTTGGTACACATTAGTTTTATTGATTTTAGGTTAGGTTAATTAGTTAGATTAATTAATATATAAATAAACATTAGGTTAATTAATTAATACAATTAAAGGTTCTTGTATTTACGCTACATTTACGTTCTTGTATATTCACGCTACAAATTTATTTGAAAGACTTGTGAAGCCTTCTGACGTCGCACGCATTTTCCATCTTCTTGTAACTAGAATTATTCCTCAATAAAGTAAAAGAAT
>JBAGKK010304511.1:0-20007 GCA_037177015.1 Euceroptres primus
TTGACAACAATTTATTTACTTAGCTTGCTTCGCCAAGTTTTACTTGTTTCTACACGACTCGAAAATAAATACATTGACACATTAGAAAAAATGTCATTTTTAACATTTTTCTGGAAATTATTTTTGAAACCACCCCTACGTCTAATTTGAAAACTTTTGGATAATAGGGGCCTCAGGAGGGTTGTTGGAAGTGACGCCAATAGTCAGAAATGAAATTTAAAATTTTTTGTGGACTTTGTTACTTTAAAAATTCTCATTTTTGACATTTATCTGGAAATTCTTTTTGAAACAAATCCTAGATCTAATTTTAATTGGGGTGCTTCAGGAGGGTTGTCGGAAGTGTTGTCAATTGTCAAAAATGAAATTAAAAATTTTTTGGGTACTTTGATACTTTGAAAACTCTTATTTTTTACATTTATCACGAAATTCTTTTTTAAATCATACCTAGGTCTAATTTGAAAACTTTTGGATAATAGGGGTGCCTCAGGAGAATTGTGGAAAGTGATGTCTATAGGCAGAAATGCAATTTAAAATTTTTTGGGGACTTTGATACTTTGAAAATTGTCATTTTTTACATTTATCTGGAAATTCTTCTTGAAATCACCCCTAGGTCCAATTTGAAAACTTGTGGATAATAGGGATGTCTCAGGAGGGTTGTCGAAAGTGGCGTCAGTAGTCCAAAATGTAATTTAAAATTTTTTGTGGACGTTGATACTTTGAAAATGGTAGTTTTTACATTTTTCTGGAAATTCTTTTTGAAACCACCCTCACGTCTTATTTGAAAACTTGTAGATAATAGGGCTGCCGCAGGACGTTTTTCGGAAGTGATGTCAATAGTCGAAAATGCAATGTGACCTTTTTTTTGACTTTGATACTTTGAAAATTGTCATTTTTTACATTTATCTGGAAATTCATTTTGAAACCAACCCTTGATCTAATCTGAAAACTTGTGGATAATAGGAGTGACTCAAGAGGGTTACCAAAAGTGCTGCCAATAGTCAGAAATGCAATTTGAAATTTCGTGGGGACTTTGATGCTATGAAAATTGTCAGTTTTGACATTTATCTGGAAATTCTTTTTAAAACCACCCCTCGGTCTAATTTGAAAACTTGTGGATAATAGGGGTGTCTCAAGAGGGTTATCGAAAGTGATGGCAGTAGTCAGAAATACAATTTAAAATTTTTTGTTTACTTTGATAATTTAAAAATTCTCATTTTTGACATTTATCTGGAAATTCATTTTTAAACAACCCGTAGGTCTAATTTGAAATCTTGTGGGTAATAGAGGTGGCCCAGGAGTGTTGTCGGAAGTGATTTCAATAGTCAGAAATGCAATTTGAAATTTTTGGGGACTTTGATACTGTCACTAACGAAAGAAATAATTAAATAAATAGGTTGGATTCTAATCTAATTATTCAGACCTTTTCTGCTTGATTTTTGTGATTGGATGAGGACTATTTTTAGCATATAGTAGGCTGTGTTCCAAAATACTATTATTTATTTTAAGTTAAAGAGATATAAGAACATAAGGATGCACAATTGGAATTGAGAGTATGTGTGTTGTGTGTATGTGAATGCGTGATTTCGAATGTTACTTATAGTTTACCATATACTCCTCAGGAAAGAATAGAGATCTTCAAGATAGATTTATTCACGATCCTTCTTTGATGCCGTTCCGTCGTAATTTGATCCGTCCGAAAAATACGTAATTTCAGATTTGACTTAAAACTACTTCTTCAATAGAAAGGCAAGGTTTATGAATTTGAATTTAAATTTTAACTTCGATTTTAATTTCCATTTAGTTTGAAATTTCAAATACAATCCGCGAAGAAATGGAAATTATTAAAATCCGAGGGATTAGTATTCTACAATTTTCTTAAATTTAGGCTTTTCTGTATGAGGTGGAAAGGATCTTCTCGTTTTAATTGTATTGCTTTACGTCGAGAAACTGACCAACGAAAAAATCGAAGAATTTAGCGAAAACCGCTGAGACAGATTGCGACGGACGATACTGATTGTTTTCAGGGAGAGAAGTTTCTCCTAAAATGTGTGGACGAGTTATGCACTGAGACTAACTGTTGCACCTACGAAGACAACTAGGATCATGAATCTAATTAGGAGGACTCCCTTTCACGGACACAATGCACCTATGCTGGCCAGCGCGGTTGCGAACTGCCGAATTGCATTTTCCACGCTAATAAGGTCTTCTTATACTGCGCTTGACAACTGCAAACGGAAGCAAGCATCTTTCGGAATTTGATGACCTCAGCATATTATTATTTCATGCTTTTCCAGAATCGATAATTAAAATGTTTATTGGGGTTGAGATTTGTCGGTAGGGTTGAATTATAATTATCCGTGAATGGATGATTATTTAATAATAATTCAGTCAAATCGATTGATTATCTTCGACAATCTTCCCTGATAGTTGGTTCATAATTATTGATTATCTGTTGTTGATCAGTATCCAGGATTTTAAATACTGATCAATCACATTTAATTAATTTGGTTGGTTGCTTATTAGAAAGCTTTGTTGAAATTTTCTGGAATTTATTACAGGAAATAAAAATAGCAGCATCGATATTGATTTCCAATCGATGAGAAATGATAACTCAATTAAGGTGGCCGCAAGTCTTGTGGCTAATGCAATCAGCGGAAGTAGTCCATGTATCTTCTGGGTTTATTTGTAAGTTAATTTTGGTTCCATTTTCATCGATAATGATGTTAATAAAAGTTAAATAAAATAATAATAAAAGCCTCTTCTCGACATCTCTACTCTCTTTCTAGGAATCTGTGTACAATTATTAAGATTTCGGATATTGAATTTAGAAGTGGAATTTTACGGTGTGTGTCTAAAATAATTATAACAATAAATATAAGATAGTCGAATCATTATTTTCTAGCCGCACGCTGACGCAAGAGAGTGTATATTTATAGATAAACTCGCAACACAGTACGCGCACACACACTTGCAACAGACCCACGTAATATGCGCGACGTGTTTAGGCGCTCGCATGTATTGGGGTACGGGTGGAGTGCACATACTCTTGATTGCATTTCGCCAGTTAATTGATTCAATCCATATAAGATTTCAATATTAGTCATAAAAGATGAGTTTTATATTATGAGCAATGCCAAAGGAACTTTCTATTACTGAGATATCTGATAAGCTTTAAGAAAACTTTAGTAACAATTTAAACATAAATATGTGGCTTTGCCCATAACAATTCACCCCCCTTTTATGATCGTCGTCTCCTGACGATTATATTTGTATAAGAAGTATGCGGTTGATAAGATTGAGTAACGGTAAGTATAATTTTAATCCTATAAGGGAATTGCAAATTCCCTTTTATTATTCATGGTTTTTGTTATTCTTAACATTTTCGAAGAACGATAGACATTAAGTAAGTTCATTTCATTCTTCTATTTTTATAATTCAGCCATCATTGTATACATTCGTATTTAGGTCGTTGCTCCATTTAGTTTTACTGATGAGGCACGTTTTCTGATAAGGGTTAAGAGCTGGAGGACGGTGTCAAATGTCCCTTGCAAGTCGCGGATCGCTATAAGGGGCCAGTGGTTCTTTACACTCTATTGTGAGCGGTTCGTTCCATGACATAATAAATTTTTAATTTACTTTTCCCTTTTTTGAAATAAAGTTTCTCTTTTCTTGGTGGCCAAAATGAACGGTTTAGATTCCCTGAGAGTACCGCGATACGAGTAAATCAAAGTTGGCGGCAGGATTTCCTGCTCTAAAATTTTTGCGGGCAATTTTGAAGAACCACCCGGACCCTGTGTATGTCTCTATCTTGAATGCCACGGAGGCGCAGGGTCAGGATACTTATATGGACACCCCGCGACCTGTGTGTTTTGAAAATGTTCGTGATTGTTCGTCCTCCATGGAACTTTCAGCCTACGGCGTTCAAAAATTGTGGGACGTGTGGTTCGAAGAAACGCGGTGACTTACGAGTTCGACCAATAATTTTCTTAACACGTAAGTAATACAGTTAATTTCTTAACCTTTAGAGGGCCGGAAAGCGAATATATTGACTCACCCCCTGATCGAGATTTATGATCTATCAATGATATAAGATCTATGATTAATCAATGATATAAGATACCTTTTGGGCCAATTTTCTGAGGTCGATTTTCCTCCCAAATTGCCGGCCCTCTAAAGGTTAAAGTGCTGATTAACACAGTTTTCTAGTCGGGGTAACACTGTACTAAAATGGAATAGGCTAGTCAAGATGTCGATTTAAAATTCCGATCAATTTAAAGCTCTTATTATTTTGCTTTCTTATGTTCTTTTTAGTTGTAAAATAGTTTCCCGATCAGTCGAGGCGGTTAAAAATTTGTTCTTACCATTCAAATTCTCGGTTATGAAGTAAGACTCCTAGTCATTTCCTAGTTTTCAAAATTTCCGGTTTTATGTACATTGTCACCCTTCACGTGCTATAGTTATAATAATGCGAATCGAACCCCCTTTTAGAATGGAACCTAAGCGTAGTTCTGAGTTTACTATGTTCCAAATTCGCAATTTCCTTAAGTTTTAACCCCTTGAGTTGAATCATTATAAATTAGAAAAGGTTATAATTTGAATAATGTTGTATTAACGAAATTTAAAATTATTTGGTTTGTATTTTTATCAATTTTTATTGTATAAATTCAAGGGACCCCTTGACACTTGATCGATCATAATTCAACCATCAAAATTGTTCCGGCTGAGTACCTTCCAACTAAAAACCGTAATAATTTGGAAAAATGTCAAAGCGGAAACGCTTGAGAATAATTTAAATGAAACTTTGAAAATTAGAAAATTTAAAATTAACGCAGCGTTTAAAATTGTATGTTTTTAGTTTTGAATTTTTAGCATTAACAGTGTTCTGTAATAATTTGGAAAAATTTCAAAGCGGAAACGTTTGAGAATAATTTTAATGAAACTTTGAAAATTAGAAAATTTAAAATTAACGCAGCGTTTAAACTTGGGCGGCTTACTCCATTTTTCTTTTTAATGGAATTTCACATGGTTTTCATATGCGTAATTTAACGTTTTAGGGAATTTTTGACGGTAATGTTTAGTTATATTTTGCGAAAATTCAATCTTTGGAACCCAATTTGAATTGGGTTGCAACTTAAAGCCGTTAGTCAACTCTTAAAATTTTTGAAAACTGTTAAGTTTGGACGTGTTAAAATTTGAATTCTTTTAAAGAATTGAGACTTAAAATCGAAAATTTTTATAAGAATTTGTTGAAAATTTTTTGAAAAGTGACGACTTAGATGTTGCGGACTTTGCGTCTCTCAGGAAAATACTTGATAAGAGATTGGACAGATTAGAAGAAAAAATCGATACTCGAGGGAAAGTAATGGATCAAGGCTTTGAGAAAGTTAAGTATCGCATTGACAACATTCAAAAAGACTATAAGGTCATTGATAGGAGGATGAAAAACATGGAAGATCGATTCTCTGGATTGGAGGAGCGAGTCAGGCAAAAAATTACAGAACCAGACGAACCTAAGGCCAATAAAATTAATAATGGACACGGAGATGCAGGCGAAAACCCTACACAAGAGATTCTCGACAGTGATGAAGGGCAAGAAAAATGGATTACTCCAGAGAATTCTTTGCACTCCAGACAAAACGAAAATGCAGAAAGAGGAACTGCAGAATCTGCATCGGGAGTTGACAGGAAGAATGTTAAAGGGGGCGGCGGATCTTCGAATCTCATATCAGCAAGGGATACCAGTCATAATAGAGAAAGCGGACAAGAAGAAAACTCAGGTGGAAGACAAGGACGCGGAGAGACAAAAAAGCTAAGTATTTACTATCAGAATGTAAGGGGGTTGAATACAAAGATTGAGCAAGTGCGTTTGTTTGCAACAACTAATGACTTTAAGTTAATATTATTGGCAGAAACTTGGCTGAGTAATAGGGTTTACTCTACGGCATTATTTGAAATAAATAAATATATCTGCTACCGGGATAATAGAATAAGGAGAAGTGGTGGTGGAGCTCTTATAGCAATAAATACAGAAATAAAATCAATGGAGATATCGTTAATCAGATTAAAAAATCATTGTCCGAACATTAATATTATTGCTTCGAAAATATCTGAGAACTTATATTCTCTTATAATAGTTGCGCTATATATACCTCCGTCGTTAAAACTTGACGAATTTATATTATTTACAGCTGAAATGGCATTGTTAGGGTCAATGTATAAAATGAAATTTATTATTGCTGGAGATTTCAATATAAGAAATTACTTTGATTTTTCTCAAGGTTTCATCTCAGATGATAGAGCTGAAAAACTATGTGAACTTTCTGAACCTATGGATTTAACCCAACAAAACAAAATTTTGAATAAATATGATAGATGCTTAGACTTAATTTTTACGAATACTACGTGTACAATAAAAACCACATCAGATACCATGGTAAATGAAGATGAGCACCATCCGACTTTAGTTATTGATTGCAACTGCGTGATAAATGATGCGCTCTGTAAATTTAAGATAGATAAACAAAATAGATTTGATTTAAAAGGAGGAGACTATACGTGTTTATACTCAAACATAGCTAAAATTAATTGGGGTGAGTTGCATAAAATTAATGATTCGGAGGTAGCGTGTAAATATCTTTATGATGTAATCTTAAATGAAATGTGTGAATTCATCCCTACTCTCAGGGGTTCCTCTTCTGCCGGGCAGTACCCTATCTGGTTTTCTAGTACACTAAAGAATTATATAAAGATCAAGGATAAACTGAGAAATAAAATGAACAAACCTCTTTCTGAATTGGATGCACTCAATGAAATTTGTAAAATCATTTAAAAAATGGCTAAGGATGATAATAAAAAGTATTTAGAAAATGCAGAAAACTCTCTACAGAATGATCCAGAGAATATTTGGAGCATAGCCTTAAAATTAAAAAATGAAACTGGAATTCCTGGGATCATGATGTATAAGATTTCTGAATTGTGTGAAGAGAGGAAGATTGTGGGTGCATTTGCGAATTACTTTGATAGTGTCTATGTTGAAGATGAGGATTTGATCGATAATAGATGGTGTAATGACTTGGTGGGAAAGGATCTCTTTGGGAGTGGTTTACAGATCTCGTCTGCGCAAGTAGAAAACGCAATAAAAAGATTACTAAATAAACATACAGCTGGAATTTATAGGATACCTAGCTTTACTGTTAAGGACTGCTGTCTAATTTTAATTGAACCACTTATTTATATTTATAATATTGCTCTTAAAAGTGGGATTTATCAATCGCAGTGGAAAGAAACCAGGGTGTGCCCAGTTTTTAAGGGTGGTAATAGATCTGACATACAGAAGTATAGGCCTATTTCTATTGTAAACCATTTTTCTAAGATATTTGAGATGTGTATAGCAGATACTATTATGTCATATCTGGACCCCACACTAAATCCTGCACAGCATGGGTTTGTACCGAGAAAATCTACAATCACTAACTTAGGCAAATTTATAGAGTATATCTCGGAAGCGCTAAAGAGTAGGGAGCAAGTTGACGTTATCTATCTAGACTTCTCAAAGGCTTTCGATAAGGTTAAACACCGACCATTGTTAAAGAAACTAGATGATCTTAATCTACCGACTAATCTTCGTATACTTATTGAGAATTATTTAAAAAATTGGAATCACTATGTTCAATTCGCTGGGCACTGTTCTGAAGCTTATCAGCCTAAATCAGGAGTCCCACAAGGCTCGAATTTAGAACCTGTCTTTTTTATTGTCTACAATAATGATGTGAATGAAACGATGATCTAAAAAATTATTATATTACACGCCGATGATACAAAGATGCTAAAGTCTATATGCGATCTAGGAATCACCTTTAACTCGCAATTAAGATTCAAGGAACATATTGAGATATTGGGTAAACAAGCCAGCAAAATGCTTGAATATTTGTTCAGGACGTGTAAGAATTTTAGAAAGAGGGACACACTAAGGACGTTGTATAATAGTATTTTAATTTCAAAATTAGAGTATGCAACTGTGATATGGTCACCGAAATTTCCATCGCATATAGAGACACTCGAACGGATACAAAAGAGATTTCTGAGATATTTGGTGTTTAAGGAGGAGGGTGTATATCCTGAAAGGGGAAGTTCTTACCTTCCACTTTATACACGGTGCAATATAATGCCGTTGGAGGATAGAAGATCACTTTCCTGTCTAAAAATGATGTACAAAATACTGCTGGGAAAAATTGATTGTCCATTTCTGCTTAGTAGATTTCATTTTCGAGTGCCTCAGTGTGATACAAGATCTCAAGAACCTTTTTATATTAAAACTGATGAGGCAGGTATTGTTTACAACTCTCCAGTGCAGGCTATGTGTATAATAATGAATGATCTGCGCAAAACTCATTCTGAGTCGTTTGATTTGTATAACTCATCGATGACTAAATTCAAAGCAGTTGCAATCAAATTTGTAATAAGTAAAGAAGTAGGAGCGAAGTAATTAATATACCATACTTTGTCTTGATGATACGTATAAGCGACATGTAGACAAATCATATACTTTTAAGCATAGATTAAGGCTAAAAGAAACCCTGTAATTGGTGTAAAAACTGCTTTGATTTCAATAAATATGGATAATAATAATTTGATAATTGTGTCCGTCTACATTGATTTTCACATTGAGGGCCATGTTGTGTGTATTTTTGTGTTGGGATAAGTTGATAGTTTCTTTTCATTAGTATGTGCCACTTGGGCTTTTTAGAAATACCTAATTATAATTCAAAAATTCCAAATATTTGAAGACTTTTGACAAATTCCAAAGGTATCCCAAAGGTTCTAGGAATTTTGAAGACATTTTTTTTAAATTTTAAATTGAAATAAGTTTTAAAAGTTCCAATATGGTTCAGGTATCAGATTAGGTATCCCACCTGGCAGATTTGCGACCTGCCAGTACCATGAGCGGACTGACACGGACTGGATTTAGAGCTGAGAGGGCAGACAGTTCCTGAACATGAGCACTTCACTTGGTGCCAGGAATATACATGCAGTCGTTTTTGAAACGAGGTTTCTGGCAATTGGTAAGTCACCTGTCTGCAGAGACAGCGGTTTTGCAAATCCTGTTAATTAGAATTCTTTATATTTAAATAGTATCGTCTTCCTTATGGCTAAAATTTCTTGTAGACTGGTTTGGATCATCCCCTTCGGATCCCTATTAACCAAGTAAAGGTTAACTTTATCTCATGCCAGGATGTCGCCGGCCACTCAAAAAAATTCGCAGCTATTCCGATCAATTTATTTAAACAACCCTTCATTCCCGCGCAGCAGGGTGTGATGTACGTGCTAGTGCAGCATTTCGATTCAGCTTTCGAAGAAACAGAATTCTTCAAGGAATTGGTAAGTTGGTTATTGGCTGTACAATTTTCGTTTAGGTGCGGGGTTACGTTAATTCTGTTTCTGTTTTTCTTTTAGCGTGTTCGGTTGGATGTTGAATACCGATGTGTGGCCTGCTACTCTTGTATTCGCGCCCGACGCGACAAAGTTCCATCCCTTCGTTATTGCGGGATGTCGCATGAGAGGTGTAAAATTCCATTTTTAATTGATGGAATTAGTCGGTTTTAATCAATTTCGTTAATTAATTTCAACTAACGAATTCCATCAATTAATTAATTTTAATTAAATTAATTAATTAAATAAATTAATTTTAACATCACACCAAAAATTCGCAGAAACGAGGAACCGAACTCGTGACGATAACCTAAGGCCCTTATCCTTTGACAAGCCCCGCGTTTGAAAGGCCACAGTCAACGTAGCGTAAAATATTTGATTTCTTCGAAATAGAAATCCTGTTCTGTGGAAGGTTATAAAACAGAATTTTCCTTGAATACAAGAAACAAAAATGATTGTAATCACGAAATTAACAGAGGTAAAGAGTTATTGTCCTCTCTTTGGAAACACATTCTCTTTTTTTTTTAAAAAAAGATTTTCTTTAATTGAAAAACTGCAGTAAGTAATAGAGAGTAATATGGAACCACCCTTTTGATAATTTTATTTATAAAAATTACTCCAGTTCGTCTAATTCGAATATTTAGTCGTTTTTACGTAACGATCGAACTGCGATTGTTTCTAAAATTGCAAGAGTTCTGGATGAAAAGTTTTGTAGATTGTATTAAAATTTTTGATACTGTTTTTCAAGTCTGAAATGTCGGGACAGGAGTCATCTGTTGGACTGATGTTCGATATAAGTTATTGAACTTGAAAATTTTTGTCCTGTCTCGCTTGAGTGCATCATTACTTAAACTTAAAGTTCTCAGGGAGTAGTGCGATCTCAATGTACTTTAGTTACATACAGAGAAACTAAAGTTCTTGGAGATTCAGTTGTATATAGAACATTTTCAGCTCTTAAGTAATTTAAGTGTGAACGAACGTATGTATAACTTTTGTTGTGTTATCCGGTACATGGACTACTGCGATTTAGATGCATCCGGAAGTGTGTAAAATAAGTAAGCAATGTAAGTAACCGAGAAACCCTTCTGTATATAAGATATAAAGCATTTACACGATTCTTTACTATGCGTTGTGTGTTTTTGAATTTATAAGTTAGATTCTCAGGTGTAAATAATTTTAATGTAAGTGCCTTTGTTGTACTAAAAATAACATTTTTTACCATATTGTAAGAAAGAATCATTTGTTGCAAGTAAATTGATTATCCAGTTATCTCTCTGTCTTTTACCCAATCGTTTCCGATCCTGCGTTTTGAATGTCTTTTAGGCTAGTAGAGGGATTGACACGTCCTCCGTCCATTATTTGGACAGCAAAAATTTTAAAATCATTATTAGGTTATTTTAGGAAATGCCTAACGAATTACCATACATTGTTGGCCTTATTACTGGTCACAATGTTTGTGTTAGGCCCTCCTTTTGTATTTATAATTTTTAACTTTGTTCATGATGGCTGAATTATGATTCTACTATATTATGTTTAAACCCTTAGCCAATGCTATATAGTTTTGCTATGCAATAACCTTAGTAGAACTATAATGCGGTGGCTATAACCTAGATAATCTAGAACTTGGTGCGGATTGTTTCCTAGAACCAAAAGACATCAAGAATTAAATGTTCAAACGATATACTCTCAGCCGTATTTCTGGCGATGGGCTTATTGTTTTAATTTTTGTTTCTAGTTATTCATTATTTATATTATTTTTCAAACAATTCTAATTCTAACCTTAGGGTCTATTACATTGTCTTTATATTGTTTTTAATGGAAGGTTTTTATTTTTCACCCTAGAACACTTGGAACATTCATATGGAAACTTATGTTTTCGAGAACACTTGAGAGCACTTTCACTAGGACACATTTAAACTTTGCGGGGGTACACTTTGTTGGGCTGGTTCAAAAATCTTTGATGTTGGCGACTTATCCGTTGCTTGTGGGGCAGGTGAGGTTACAGATACTTCGTGTTTCTGTTCCTGGGCTTTCCTTATTTCTCCCGATGGTCCAGCTGCCGTTGTAGTTGTTCTTTTATCTTCGGATGTTGTTTTTCGTTTGTGTTCCCTGGGCACTGGAACTTCATAATGCACCGATAGGATTATTTGTTTTCCAACGATGGCTGGTTGCTTTTGACAGGAACATAGTACTCTTATGGCTCGAGTGAGATGATGCCTCGCGACGTACATGCAAAACATCATGCCAACTATTACTAATCCACCCAAGGCCATCTGTGTTAAAATATAATGCTTCTGCATACCGACATGATTGGTGTTCAATACTTTCCACTGATTTTTCAGGTCTAGCAAGGTAGAGTCAACTTCGTCTCATCTCCAAATAACTGAAGATTGTGTGTACTTGGTGAGTTGCACCTTTGCTTTTATTATTTCTGGGTTTTGTTTTTGTATAGGTGAAACATTACCTAGATCCAGGTTGATTGGTGCGTTGTATATATATATTCCTGTGGGTCTTCTCTTAGCATTATGGCGGATAATGTTACACTTTCCGTTCATAAAACACATCCTCTTGCCATTTGGATGAGACCAGTGTTGTGAATTCTCATTTATCTTGTAGCTTCGCCGATGCAGGATAAATAGGCTGTTTCCGTGTTAACTAGGAAATACAGCTACCCCCTTAATGACACTATGGAGGTCCAGTACGGTTGTTGATTAAAAGATATGCGGATGTCACAATTTCTCAGCGTTTTTATCGAAGGATGTCTCATCAGTTCCACTTCACTACTGTTGACGAGAGCGGCATCATAAATATCTTCGGTGGAATGGCATACGTATCTTCCTCTTATTAGATCGCAGGCTTGTAAAATGTGTTACGCTAGATGGAGGTAATGTCACTTATCCACATCCATGGCTAGGTATCTCGTGCGAGGTACTAGGTATGCCCGGCCTGTTCCATTGTCAATGATTCGTTGATTTATCGGTACCGGATGTATCTAGTACAGCTGATATTTTTTTCTTTCCAGCAGCGGGATATCCAGGACAGCCATCAATCGCTCCTTTTTCATCCTGAGGGAGACGGCTGAAATGCGAATCAGGTCTTGCAGATTGACCTGAGGAAATGCGATGGGAAATTCCATGTCCGGTAATTGATCTTGAGCCTCTCAGGCAATCTGCATTAATTGCTTGTTTGTGATCAGCGAGGGATGCAATTTTCCTTCCTGTACGGCATTGATGACCGTGAGTAGCTGCTCCATTGACCGCTGGTATTCATCTATGGCAGATTCCAGTATAACCGAAATCCTCTCCATGATTATGCTGAAGTTCAGCATTGTCCAATTCTTGCTTATCTCCGTTAGATTGGTTGTTATTGTAGATACTTGCTGCTCCAGCTGTTTCAGTTGTTCTTCTTGTTATGTTGACTGAGTATGCTGATGTAGCTCGTTGATAGCGTTTGAAAGCTCGCTCCTTAAGTGCTCTGCCATCTGCATCTTCCTCGATAGTCTCGGATAAGCCAGGAGGTCGTGGCATCTGAACTGCCCGGTCTATAGACAGTGATCCATGGCATCATGTAGTTTCTGGAGGTATCGAGGCAGGAACTACTTGTGCTGTGCTGTGTCTAGGATGATTGACGCCCTCCATATTCTCGCTACATGCTGTAGTGGTGCTAGCCTCTCGTAGTATAGCCCCGCGCTCTGAGTGAATGGGATGTTGGAAAACATGTCAGCCCTCTCCTGACATGTTATGTCGGTTCTTAGGAGGTGTAGCCCTCCCAAGATAATTTACATCATCAGTATCATCATCAGTTAACCTAAAAAGAGACGTGTGAGACTTTTTCCACTACTGGGGTTGAACCGTAGCTTGACTCTGGGGTAGAGCCCCGGTTCGGGCCAGTTAATCGGCTTTTTCATTGCCGTAGCAACCCTTGTGAGCAGACTCATAACACCACCGAACATCCAACAATTGAAGGGTGTTCCCCATTCTCTCAAATTCTGATTTATTTTTGATAGGTAATTTATTACGCTAATGACAAATTGAGAATCATTATGGATTGTCAATTTCTCGATACCAGCCCCCATAGCCTGGTTGGCAACTACAATGACTGCTTCTATCTCAGCGGAATTATTCGTCTGTCTACCCATAGCTCTTTTTGAAACATTAAGGGGATGGTTTTCTCCGAACCAGATCCCTATTCCAGCATTCGCGGTTTCTTTACCATTCCGAAGATAAGATCCATCGGTATAGACATGCACATATTCATCCTGATCAACCAGGAATCCGTCCTGCGAAACAGTAATCGGGTTTTCTAGTAAAATATAAGCTAATTTTAGTTAGTGCGCATGTTTTGTGATCCGTATACCGTCTTCCGCTTCTAAAAGGACATTGTTATTTTGCGAGAATCCTACAACTTTGTACATACCTTCGTAATATGCATCTAGTTTGCTAGGCCTTATTTCGATTTGGATTCTCACAAAATCGCCTAATTTTGCTTTTATGGGTCTGGCTTTACGATCATACTGTTTCTTGGATCGGGTTTTCGCGGTAATTAAATTTTAAGTAGCTGTTTGTCTTATTTCGTACAGTCGCGTGATCAGCTCCCTTAAGTATGACGCATAGGTCTCGAGTTTCCTCTCATCCGGGAAAGAAGATGGTATTTTCGCTACCCGACCGAAAACTATTTCGTAGGGTGTGAAGTTGGTTGCGTCATGGACCGAAGTGTTATCCGCGAACATCGCAAATGGGAGAAGTCGATCCCAGTCATCGTATTTGTTCGCGTAGATTTTTACGGACTCTATCAAAACGATATGACTTCTTTCTAAAGCGCCGTTAGTTTGTAGCCTATACCCGGAAGTAGTCACCTGCGTTACATTAAAAATCTTAAAGAGTTTGCGTAAGAGTTTGCTAACGAATGATTTGCTCCTATCAGTTAAAATATACCGCGGCGCACCGTAAATTATAAATAACTGTGTAGCTAGTGCGTGTGCGATCGTTGTTGCACTAATATCGGGAATCGCTACAGCGATACAGTATTTACTGAGGTGGTCCTTCATCGTTAGTATGTGCTTATTTCCGTTAGGAGTAGTTGGTAAAATTCCTACCGTGTCAAGGGACACTTTATCAAAAGGGTCCAGAGATGTGTCGGTAATAATCATTGGCTCTCGTGTACGCACGCATGTAAGCTTTTCTTCCGCGCAACTAGATTAGGTTTTTAGAATTCCTTTATGTCCGCCCACCGTACTGCTGTGGCATTCTTCGATTATCTTCGGTCTGATGGTTTCCGTGGGAACAAAGATTCGGCAATAACAGACAATGACTTTTATGTTACTATCTTTAAATATGTTTGTTAGTGAATCCGTGAAAGTGTTTGACCTTGTCTTGTTTTAAAGCTGTTAGAAGGTTTTTAAGGCTTTGTTCTAAATCGGTAACTAACAGAGGGTCGAACCTTCAACACTACAGAATATACCTTATGCTTTCCTCGCGGTGTTGCTAAAACCCTTTTTAGGTTTCTTATCTCGTAGTTCATTGAGGTCAATATCTCCATTGGCGATATGCAACTTAGAAGTGGTTGTAACTGGTTCACAATCCGCTGAGATAAAGTGAACGAGGTTATCATTCTTGTAGGTCAAGGACTCTCGACTGCTTTCCAGTACTATAGTACGCGTTATTAAATCGGGTACCTCGTGTAATCTAGGGTCATCCTCGCCTAACCCTAGTTCTAGGTCCTGATCATGAATGTGAGGCATATATATCTGTATATTGGGGTTAGTTTTAGTGAGCGAATTCTTAGGAGGAACAGAAACAATGGGGACTGGCGGTGGTGGAGGCTCCTCGGGCTTTCTCACTTTGAGCAGCCTAGGTTGCTTCTTTTTCCTTTTCCCAGCTATACCTTTCTCACCGTCGCTTCCACCTACTTTCTCCATAATAGCCGTAGGCTGATTCACGGTGGTCGTATAAGGGGTGGAACGTGCCGAGGGACCATATTTAGGCAGGGGAGTTACAAAGGTTACTCTTCTTTTTGGAAGGGCACAGTGGGCCGATAGGAGGACAAAAATCAATGTTTGCAAGTATTTTCAAATTAATTTTTGAAAGTATATTTCTTTTCTTCACTTATTGAGGTATCATTTTACATGAGCATAAATTTTGTTAAGGTCTCATTGTCGCTTACTCAGTCCTTTTAATATAGGTCGAAACTAATAATGTGTGTTTCTTACACATAAGTTTGACATGCCTTTTTTGTATTTTGGAATAGTTTTAATGATCAAGGCTTCAATAATAGAAAAATTTCAATATACCAGCTTATTTTTGAGGCAAATAAATACGGCTTATGTATCAATATCATAAAGTAAACATGGATCTTATTATCTAAAACGTAAAAATTAAAAAAATTATCGTTTTTGAGTTCATTTATTTTGACGATTCGACATGATTCGACATTGAGACTATACGGATTTTGTTGGCTGGTATTTATACTTCAAAATCACGCCAGAATTACGTGCGCATACGTGCGGCTTTTTTAACAAAATAAATTTCTATATAAAATAATAGGTTTTTATGGTTATTTTAAAATAAGAACATGTTAGATTAGGTTTGATCCAATAATATCTGAAGTTAGTCAAAAAAATTGAGAAAATGGTGAAACTTCTTTTGTTTCTATGAACGAAATGTCACGTATGATCTTTGGTTTGAAGAAGTGATTTTCATTACTTGAAAGTAATATTTAGAATATCTGAAAGAATCACTTCAAAGTGTCCATAGTGTTACAGTGAAAAATAACTAATAAATATAAATAAAATGGAGTTCGCTCCCACAAGAAAAGATTTATTTCTATTTTTGTATGAAAGAAGAAATCCATTAACGTCATTTGAGGTTAAAAAAATCAGTTACAAGATTATGTGATTAAAAATCTGAAAATAGAAAAACATCCTAAAGAATTAAAAGATAAGGCTTTACAAGTTGTTTAAAATTTATGCAAAGAAATTTTAAATAAATTAAATAAGGTCCAAAGGCATTGGGATAAGGTTATGGCCTAAAATGAATCTTGGTTCGAAGAGAAAGTTGAATTTCCTTGTACTGTTCATTTTCGAATTGAAGATGCCGTCCCTGAACGTGCTAGTACTAAGAGAGGACGGCCACTTAAATCTTATAATGATTCTTCCACTTGTTTAAAAACACGAAAAATATCAGAATTGAAAAAATCAAGTGGTTTTGAATTAGCATTATCTGCATTTGACAATCTTTATTTGGAGGATGATAGGAAAGCTACAAATCTGGTAAGGCAAGTAGCCCTTCGTTCCTCTGAGAATGTCGATGGAATTCGGAAATGTATACAGACTTTTACACCTTATCCTGAATACGAGGCATTGGCAATGATTGTAACGGATAAGTTGACCAAGCATCAATATCTCGATATTGGATCCGTGGCAAAGGCAAGAGGTGTCGACTTATATCCTTCTTATCATAAAATAAGAGAAGCTAAAAGCAGATGTTATCCTGAAAATATTACAGTAACTGAACAAAGAGCCGAAATTCCATTGCAGTCACTTCTTAATCAACTAAAAAAACGACTAGTCGAAATCAGTGAACCTGTCTTGCACTCGCTCCCTTCCGCATGTCTTTCGAATTCGACTTTGATCGTGAAGTGGGGTTCTGATGGTCGTTCGGGCCATTCAGCTTATAAACAGCGATCTCTAAAAGATTTTGATGATCAAAATCTTCTCATTACTTCACTTGTTCCCTTAGAGCTGTATACACAAGAACCTAATTCATCTGAAAAAATAATCATGTGGAAAATTTATCGTCCGGCGTCATCTAGAAGTTGTATACCAATAAGAATTCAATTCATTAAAGAGACTACTGAAGTATTTTAATCTGAAAGAGATCATCTGATCTCTTTCAGATTTTAGGAGTCAAATAGACAATCTTTCGCCCAGCTTCATTAAACATGATGAGTTAGGTGACATTTCGATTTCTCATACTCTGCTGTTGACCATGATAGATGTTAAAGTCTGCAATGCCATTACAGAAACATCTTCACAAAGATATTACGTTTGCGGGGCAACACCAACTATGATGAACAACATTGATGAAGCTGTCAGAAGACAAACTGATCCATCTACATTTCAGTTTGGCCTCTCCCCTTTACACGCCTGGATTAGGTGTTTTGAATGTTTTCTGCGCATCTCCTACCGCTTGGAATTTAAAAAGTGACAAGCTCGAAGTTCTGCTGAAAAGGCTAGTCTTAAAGAGAGGAAAAAAGCTATTCAAGCAGCTTTTAAGAGTAGAGGTCTACTGATTGATATTCCCAAAGCCGGAGGTAGCGGGACAACGAACGACGGAAATAGAGCTCGCAGATTTTTTAGCGATTCTAAAACTTAATCTGAAATTACTGGAATTGACATACGTTTGATAGAAGAATTTGCTACGATTTTACAAACTTTGTCGTCTGGATTCGAAATCAACAGCGAAGCATATGGGATAAAAGCTCTTAATGCAGTAAGACTCTACATAGAACTATATGGTTGGTATTGTATGCCAGCTACTGTACACAAAATTCCGATTTATGGTGCAGCGATTATAGAAAATGCTTTTTTGCCAATTGGTCAACTCTCAGAGGAATCACAAGAATCATGTTATAAAGTTCTGAAAAACTGCAGGGAAAACAATACAAGAAAAATTTCAAGGAAACATACTATGATCGATCTGTTACATGCACTGCTTACCGCGTCTGATCCTGTAATCATGTTGAAAACACCAATTCCTCGATAGCAATCAAAACTCTTTCCGAAAAAAGTTATTGCTCTTTTAAAAGTGCCACAAGAACCAGCAAATAATTCTTCACAATGTGTTGATAGTTCTTCAGAAGATTAAAGCGATTTCGACAAAGAGTAAATATCTTTGTTAGCGAGAGGCGAGGTGACTCACTTTAATAAAGCACCCCGAAAAGTGTCGGGTCACCCAAACTTTTGAGTTGTGTAATTTGGGCAGCAGATTTGGATTCAGTGACCTGAAAAACCTCCTGGTACCAATTTTACAGAATATTAGCCAAAATTCCACACTATTTGTCGCCATATTGGATCCGCCATTTTAAATGTTGCTATGTTAACACTTTATTTGCATTCAGAAACATCGAAAACTCCCAGGAAATAATTTTTAGTAATATTGGTCATAATTTCACAATTTTGATCGCCATATTAAATCCTACATTTTTAATTTTGTAATTTTGACACTGGATTCGGCTTCAGGGACCTCAAAAACCCCCAGGTAAAAATTTTTTAGTAATATTGGCTAGAATTACACAATTTTTATCACCATATTGGATCGGCCATTTTGAATAGCTCTGAGGTCCTTGACAACCTTGTAGATCCGGATGATATTTTGGTCTATGCCAGCCCTCCTGCTGGTACCAGCCAAAGCGATAGCTCGAGCGATGAGCAAGAACGACAAAGTCTGGATCCTGCCTTTATAACCGATATAAGAAAATCTATTAATAGATTTGACGAAACGGTGGGTCCCGTCGACTAACGTTCCTGGTATTGGGACCCGAATTATTTAGACTTAGCTTACGATCAGGCTCCTTCTGAACCGGAATCGCCAGAGGAGAAGGAAGAAGGCGTAAATGTAACATTAGAACGTATTATGACAGAATTGAGGGAAATAGGTAACCTTCTCGAACAACGTGAAAACGCGGATTCACAAGTAGTACCAGAGGTGAAAGAACTTCCTCCCTCTGAATCGGAAGCATAACCGATCATCCGACAGCCGAAAGATTCCACCCATATAACTGAAGAACACGACACTGAGGCAGACTGCACAGAACAGCCAACGAAAATAGCCGAAGAATCTGTCCTCACACCCCTGCACAGTGGGCCGGAACCACACAATTGCAGGACAAAAATCACAGTTTGACTCAAATGAAAAACTGAATCCTTCTTGGGGATTTTTGAGGTCCCTGAGTCCGAATCCAGTGTAAAAATTACGAAATTCAAAATGGCGGATCCAATATGGCGAAATTGTGGAATTCTGGCCAATATTACTAGAAATTATTACCTGGCCACCCCTCTCTTTGTCACCTTGATACCTTTGTTGCGGATTGGGCATTACCCTCCTGAATGGGCTTGTATAATGGTGTATTGCTGGTGGGATAGCCAGGCTTGGTAACATACTGAACCGACGTCGTGCCACTGGTACATCTGAGTCTCGACCAGACGTTCCCTCCTCCTCGGTTTCGGATTCAGATTCGTCAGTTTCAGAGTCTTGTTTCTCGTAACGGATTTCCTCGGATCGCGTAGCCCGGGTTCGTACCTTGATCCTTGCAGCCACGATACTGCCGTCTAAACCAGCGTTTCCCAAAGCATTTCCGACTGTCATGTCCCCGACCGCGGTCGGGGGATACTCGGGCACTCGGATTACTTCGAGACAGCCCCCCCGCTGTCAGCAGATGTCGACTTTCGTATACCTACTATGATGACCCTTTCATTTTTATGAGATTGAGGCCCGTTAAAATGAGTAAAATTATGAAGGCATGGCTCAATTAAATTTTAATTAGCTGAATCAATTTTCTGACATAATTAGACAAAAATGA
>JBAGKK010304611.1:0-20005 GCA_037177015.1 Euceroptres primus
ATACAGTACAATGATTCGCTTCAAGTACGTGTAAGCCGTCAAATTGGCAACTCCGTAGAAAGAGACAACTTCTCTGCAATGTATCTTTCGAACGGTGATAGCCTGAACTCGAATTTTTTAAAAATTTCTTCGGCATTGAAAAATAAAGAGAATGACATCTGGAACAGTAGAAGAAAAAAAATTTTCAGGTAGGTATGCAGTTTTTTGTAAAACCACTTTTTTTCGTGTTTTTCATCAGTTTTTCTAAATTATCTCGGCAACCCTATAAGGTATCACAGAAGCAAGCCCACCGTTGGATTTGGCATTAAAAAGTGCATCGAAACGATATATAGTGATTATCATTGGAAAATTTTTTTACAACATTCTATCTCCTGATTTGTAATTTTTCAAAAAAAATTTTGATCCAAAAAAATCTCGAAAACCTAACGTACTGCAGAGAAATGGAGGCCAGATTCGGATTTAGCACAAAAAACTACTCTGAAAATGACATATCTCATTCCATGAGCACATAGGTCACATTTTGTTGACCGGTGTTATTTGCAGAATGCATATCTTGATATTATATTTTCTATTAAACTTCATAATAGTTCAATTTAGTTTTATTTGTTCATATACTTCATTTGTATTTTGCAATATTTAGCATGTTCATTGAGTCGGTAGCTTTGCGCAGTAAGTTTTTGAACTTTTCTTTAATAACATACAAATGAAAAAATTTTTTCGTCTTTCCGTTATCAATCCATTCAATAGAAATATATCCCTTTTAAATGTGGTGCCGAATTTACGTGATGTTGGTTGACTACAGGTGATTTTTTTAGGTTTGGAATTCAGTGAGCCTTAAACCGATCCATTATATATGTATTTAAAATTTTCAATAAGGGCCGGCAATTTTTGCCGGCCCTAAAAAGTACGTGTTTAATCTTGTGTTTTAAGTTGAAATAAAATTAGACGACAGTTTGCAAGTAGCTGCCATCATCTTTCGTAGTCCCGGAGTCTATATAAGTTTGTGAGATATCCGCTTTTCTTGATAAAATAAACATTTAGGCCAGAAAAATTATTTTTTTAAGTGTAAGAAAGTGCAATGGCAGCAGTCTCAGAGATGCCAGATGGGACAATACCGGACAAGTCACTTTTGAAAAGAATTCTCGATGCAATCTGTAGAGAGAATTAGAAGACTTTTTCTTTTATAGTAAGAACAAGAACTTATCACTTTATTTTGGTAAACAGCGACCATTCTTCCGTTCATTTGATAACTTTTTGTTTCCTGGTTTCGAAGTATACAGGATAGAAGATGGAGCCTATTGGATAAACGCCGCCTTTCGGTCATTTTCGAACATTTTCGAACTGGATACTGTTACTTCTTATCATTGAACGTAGGTGAGTCAGCATGTTCACTGGTAAAAGCTAACAGCATGAATTAGTTTGAAAACGACTGATAGGCGGCGCTTATTCGATATGCTACAGCTTCTATCCTTTATACTTCGAAATCGGAAAAAAATAAATTGTCAAATTGAACGAAAAAACTTTTGCTGTTGACCAAAATAAATTGAAAGTTCTTGCTTATATTATAATAAAAAGAGTCTTCTAGTTTGCTCTAGAGATAGGGATTACACTTTTCTACACTTGAGAAAATAATGTTTCCGGCCTAAATGTTTCTCTCCTCAAGACAAGGGGATATCTCACAAAATTATATAAACTCTGAAACTACGACAGACCACGACAGCTACTTGGTATCTGTTGTCTTATTTCATTTCAACTCAAAACTCAAGATTAAGTACTTACTTTTCAGGGAGAGGAAAGTCGGGAGTTTGGACTTACAAGAATTTCTTGCGTATTCTCACTTTTCCTAAGTTGTCTAACCGACACTTTTAAACGGATTTAATTCACTTTTTTAGAGATCATATAGAATTTTAATTTATTGTTTTCAATTTTTTAAAATGATGTGCTACAAAATTCACACTTCTGTGCTTTCAGATCGCAAGATCTGAATCTTTAAAATCACTCATTTATCTTTAAAACTCACCCAAGATCCATCAGCACGTAATGCTTTCGTGTTTTCACAGAAGACATTTGTTCGAACAAGTACTCTCCTGCTAGGAAGCCCATGCTTCCTAAGAAGGCCAAAACACCAATGCCGACTCCATAATTACAAGCGTTGGCGTCGTTGTTATATAAACACTTTTCTTTTCCTTCTGAATCGATTTCATATCCCTTATTGCTGATGCAGCCGAATACGATAATTGCAAACAGCTGAAAAAGAAGAAAAATGTTAAACATGGAATATTCTTTTCTAAAATTACCCAAATTGCCAAAAAAAAATTTTTGGAATTTTAGACGGTAATTTGTACTTAAGTGTTTTTTGGGTCTCTCAAGCCGAATTTGAAGTGCAAATTGCAAAATCGAAAATGGCTGACCCAAAATGACGGAAAAAATATTTAAAAGATATACTTCATATACTTTTTTGACAAAATGGCAGCTAAAGATGTTTCTGAGATCGCAAATTTGAATTTGTAGTCAAAATTTTAAAAGTCAAAATGGCGCACCAAACTCTAAAAAATTATACAAGGCGTAGTCCCCCTAGTGAAAATTCTAACATATTATCCCATGCGGGAACATTTCTGGGCTCATTTGGAGCACCATGTAAGGACCTTCATGGATGCCTGCCCTGTAAGGATACCGGAAGTCGTCATATAGGTCATATGAGACGAAACTATACGAGTTCCTATGCAGGATCCTACATGCAAGCGGAAATTCCTTCGTCGCCTGTTCGATCTAAAACAGGGGAATAAAGATCACTAAATTCGGGCTGAGAGCTTCCCGGGCATGCGCTTACGTATATGCACAGGGTGCTCGTGAGGCGGCAGCTCTGAATTTTACTTGTAGATGTGGTTTACAATAATGCAATGACAGGCAGAACAATTATAGTAAATTAAAGTTTAAAAAGGTTTGAGACTTTAAGCAGGGATGAAATAATTTAAAATTAAATTTTTAAATTCGTATATTTGCGGAATCTGAATACATGAGAAGCGACTCGAAGGGATGGGTTTGCTAATAACTGATAACTGCAGCAAGGGGGTGGGCACTGAAGCCATAGAAAGAAATTTGATGTGGTTGTCACGTATGCTATAAAAGCTGGGACCGGCCCAAAGAAAGTGTTCTTTTTATTCAAGGTTTTTCTTAGTCATAGTTTTTACGTAGTAGGGTGTTTTTCAAATAACGGGATGATGACGAATGTTTTGACACTTCATTCATCAAAATTCATAAGACTGTTTAGATTCTAAGTCGGAATAACGTAAAAATTTTTTAACTTTTGAAACAAATGTCTGCCATACTGAATTTTACGTGACGTCATGACGAATCTTTTATCGCCTCGTTCATCACAATCCATCAAGTTATTTAAATTTTGCGTGAGAATAATGAATCAGACATACATACATGCATACATACATACATACATACATACATACATACATACATACATACAAGCATAACCCTCTTTTGCATGCGGCAGTCAGGCAAAAATTTGCTTCAACAACTTTGTTGGCAATTATGTAACCTTCAATTTAAAACAAAGAACGTCTAAATCGATTGAAAATTTAGGGCTAAAAATTAATTTGAACGCAATCACTACATTTTGCGCCACTGTGTGTTAGTCCATTTTCACTTAATGCAATCCTGACGCGACGTCAAAAACGAAGAAATATTGCGCATTGGATAATTGGTCAAGAAGGTCAATTATGTTTGGCAAAGGTTGAAAGTCGCTAATTGTCTTTTTATTTAGTTTTATAAAATTCAAAATCATCCTCCATTTTTGTTACCTTGGGAATCTAATTTCTTTGGGACTATTCACAGCAGTGTGTTGTAGAGAGACATGGACAGCTACTTTATTTTTTAATAGTTTATCACCTTGACGATTTGTCTCTTTGTAAATGGGAGGAAATCTGTATTGTCTTGATACTACGGGGTCATGATCACTTGTTTTTATTTTATGTGTAACAGCGTTGGTTGCCCCTAAATACTCTCGTGGAATCAGAGTAACCAAGCTGTAATGCCCGGTGGCGCTGTAATCGCGTGTGTGAATCTCCATACATTGATATTGTCAATATGTGGTGCTTCACAGACGCGACTACAGAGCCGCCGGAAGAGAGTCGCATGACACATTAGGTTTCAGTCGGAAGTATTACAGCTTGGCCACCCTGCGTGGAATATGAAATTGCTCGGCATATTTGGTAACTAATTTTATAACATGTTCATAATATGCTTCATTCAAGTGGTCTAATCGAAGTAATTTTTTCAATTCCTTGTTAGTTAATTGCTATTTTTGTTATATTAAACCGTTGATTGATTGGATTTATTTTTGCACTGTCAAAATTTGAAAACTCACCGAGGGTATGTTGGACCGTCAGTCTCCAAAAACTGGCCCAAATTTAGTGAATTTTAAATTATACTCTTATTTTATGAGAATCACAGCATTTTTCAACCAAGTTTCAAACGAATTGGTCAAATGATATAACCTTAAATAGTCTACACTTCATAGTAGTTTAAACTTTGATTATAGAAAATTATTCTAATGTGTTTTTAAAACTTTTATTAAAATCATTTTGCAAAACTGTCAGGACTTTGAAAGATTTAATAAGACGGCGTGCCGTTTTGAATTTTATGCTCGCTGCGCGATCCGAAGTCCGAGACTGCCATGTCGCGCGCACTACGCTGCTTGCTCCAGGTATACCGCGCTTTCGTCTTAAAAGAGAGTCTTTCAACAAATAAAAGTGTATACAAACGATATTTCTAAACACCATGGATGTATCAACAAATTTACTTGGTGTGCTATAATTATTAACATTATTAATAAACTTTATATTTAAGGCTATGTTTTGAAGTTATTTATCAAGACTTATTAAAAAATTATGTTTAGACAGATTTCATATGAAATGGGGTAGTGAGTCCATGGCCACGTCACGAAATTTTTTGGGTCTGAAATATATTGTTTTTCAAGGTAAAATATGAGATACGTATTTTTTGTTTTTGACAAAAAAATTGTTTTCATGAACTTATGGCTATTTAAAGATTTACGTGAATTATGGACAAATTAACGAAAATTTTCTTCAAAATAATGTATCTTGGGAACATATTAACATAATTTAATTTTCTTTTCGGCAGCTCCTAGTACTATATGTCAGATTGTAGAGATGAAGAATTTCAACCAAATTTCTATGTGCAGATTGACGAAATAAACAATGAAATTTCAAACAAGAAATTAAATACTTCACATTTGCGAACTCTGTTAAATATCAAAGAAAAGTAGCGTGAAAACTATTCTTGCAAAAAAAGGAAACAGCTGATAGATGCATTTACGGAAGCAACAACCAGTAAGCTTTCAAAAGTTTATAATGTATCTTTACCAAAGGATAAGTGCTCTCCTTGCGATGAGTGGATATCTAGTTTTCAATCAACTTCGAAAAAATGTACAAATAAACAAGAAAAAAACCGTCTGCTGACGCTGGTTTCAAGAGTATATACGAAGCAAGATTTACTTTCAAAGTGTCCTGATGTAACCAAATAGATGATGGATCAATCCAAAAAATGTTCACTTAAAAAAAGAATTTATTACACTCCTCATCTATACAGTGGATACGCGGTGAGCGATATAGAAGTGCAATTATCATTAGGATTTTATTTAGGCGATGACTTAGATTGTACAAGACATAGCCCAAACAAGAATCTAATATCTAATAGAATCTAATATGAAAGATATTCGTGATGAAATTTTGCATAAAGTGATGTCTTCTCTTATAAGCGAAGATTGCCAGTTTGGAGATTGTAAAAAATGTCGAGGCGCTAGTGTTATGTATTACGCTTCAATCTGTAGGATTGTCAGAGGAGAATGGTTTGGATGATATCGTTTTCGCGATCTGGAATAAAGGTAGCTTAGAAAAGAGAACAACTTCTACTGTTAGTTTTATTGAAGAGTTGGCAACATGGACGGAAAAAACGAACGTTCACAAATATGTCAAAAATATTCAAAGTGGAGAAAGACCGTGCTTAAAGTGATTCAACTAGTTTAACAAATCATTGCACAAATGGCAAGATATCAATATTTACTGCCGTTTGCTACCGAGGGACAGAAACTAAAAGTTTTGGAGTAGTTTCCGATACTAAGAAGCACATGCTTTATTGGCAATTGATCGTATGTACAAATTGTAGATTCTTCGAACCCTGATAAATTAGAAGAAATCACAATAATAAAAGATGGAGCTGCAGCTCACTTCAAAAATCGCTATCAGTCTTATAAAGTGACTAAATCGTCTTGCAAGAAAAAGTGGATCTTCTCAGCTACTGGCCAAGGAAAAGGACCTTGTGATGGTGTTAGCAACTTGGTAAAGCACCTTGAATCTGATTAATAAATGCAGAATCCTTCATTCGAGAAGTGAAAAAGTATACTAGCACCTCAAATTCTTTCACTTGAGGAAGTTGCTAGTTTTCGAGAAAAAAATGAAAAAGAGTGGGAAAAGGTTCCAGTAACTACTGGCATTCAAAAAGCTCATGCATGGAAGGTAGAAGTTTGTGAAAACGGCAGGAATAAAGACAAGGAAGGAATAAACATCGCAAGCACTTCCAGTCATTTATGGAAAGAAGGACCAGCGTAATCGAACGAAAAGAAACAGAAAAAATATAAAAGGCAAAAAAGTAGAGTAAGAAGTCAAATTAATGAAAGCAGAAACAAAATTTTATCAATTTTGTTTATTTAAATGCTGAAAGTTAAAATATTTTCAATTCTTTGTCAAATAAATATATGATTGCAACTAATTTAAGATATAAAACAGTTGATGTTTCAAAACAGAATAGACATTTCAAAAAAAATTATTTTTATTGTATAAGAAATAAGTTTTTACTAAAAAGGACTAGTTTCGCGAGGATTAAACCGATAGGATATCTCTTTTATATTGCACCAAATATAAAAAAATATAAAAAACCAAAGTTTGATTTTTTTGAGAAAATGAACCATAAAGTTTTTTCGAAAAATAGCCGCCGTTTGTTTCCTTATTAAAATTTTTCACGTATCTTTTCGCGGATAGAAAATTCAATTATGTTAATACGTTTCCAAGATAAAATAGCCCCAAGCTGTTTATGTTCCTTCCTAATATCTCTTTCTTTCTGTAAACACCTTGTATACTCGTATAGTCTATGGAACACCATTAACATTACTATCCTTATTATTTCTTTTTACATTTTTTTACAGGCCCTTAGGGAACCTTGTCTCAAGACAGCTAATACTGACTGAGTCAGGTACAGCACACAGTGGTCGGAAATCACAAAAAAACGAGCCCAAATGTGAAGTAATTCTTTGAGTTCTTTACAACTTGTTATATGAGGCATCATTTCTGAACTGCACCAATTTTAGAAGTCATATCTTCCGATTACCCTCAAATTTTCAGAATTTGTTTGCCTCTACGACAGTAGTTCATCCAGCAATTTATAGACCTTTACTACTATCCCTCCTTGAACTACAGGGGTTGAAATTTTCATCCGCAGAGCAAAACGCGTATTTTCAAACGGTCATAACTTCCTTTCTACACATGCAAATTAAATTTTCTATGAGTGATTTCTGAAGGGTTTTTAAAGGCCTTCCATCCTATCAAATACATTTTTTTTTATTTTTGAATTTTCGTAAATAAATTACGGTGTAAAATGTTTATTTAAAATTTTCTACTCCTCGGGTACTTTTGGTTTTTTTAAAAGTAATTTCAAAAGAAAGCTTAAATCTTTTTTAATAAAAATCTTGGTCAACGTAATGGAATTCTCAATAGTTATGTGCTTTTGCGATTATATCCAAGCGAAACCCACCCTTGCGCGATCAAAAATCTCTAAAGTTTTCAATTTTCTTCCGATTTAGGATTTTTTTGTATATTGAAGGCAATCGAATTTCTAAGAGACTACTGGGAGCCGATTTTTTAATTCATTGTTTTTAATCGTTATTTATTAACATAAAGTTGAAAAAAGTTGATTTTCAAGAAAACATTTTTTCCCTTTATCCCAACGGCTTGCATACATTGCCAATCGTCTTAAATCAACGCAGTAATGCACACAGAACATATATAATTCATAATATTACGTATTGATTTACTATAAACAAATTAAATTAACAAATGCGCAACTTTGGTGTCTGCCGGTAGAAAAATTTGTTTTTTTTCTCTAGAAGTGCCACAAATTGACTGAAGTGTGACAGTAAGATGCAAAACTCAGATACAAGTTAATAATTGTTATTGTTATAAACGCATTTTATAAAAAATTAAAAAATTCTGCATTTTAAAACAATTATATTTGTATCTTTCCACGCACTTGTTCAATATAATGTTTATAATAATATGTGATTAATTATCCGCGTATGACATTTATCGATGTCATAAACAAATTAGATAAACAAAAAAGAAAGATGGGATTTTTTACTTAACAAAATTTTTTTTTCAGCTAATACCGTTTAAAATGTTTCAGAAAAGATGTTAGACCATAAGACACCTTATCACAAATTAAAATAACAAACGCCAATATCTGTCACTTTCGCCGAGAAAATTATATTTTTTACAACATAGTTAATAAGAGTTATTAATAAAAAACAGAGATCCATAGTTAGGTACATCTGTTACGTACGGCTCTATTTGTTATAAACAAAAAAATTTAAAGTCAAACAAAATTGTGCAAGAAAAGAAATTAATTCTGCAAATAGTCTCTTCTTTAATTTATATGATGAATGCGCACGCGCAGGCTCTAAACTGCCAAGATTCGAATATGAATTGTGAATCCTGTTTATAAATGTGAGATCGTTTCTCTCACCCTTTGGACTGCAGGAGTTGTCTTCAACTGTTACTTGTATGCCACCAGAAGCGAATATGCCGTCCTAACTTTAGTTCTTGTGGAATGGGCGATGATTTGAATTCGCTTGCTGTCAAATTGACAGCTCTAGTCCTTTTTCGCGAAACAGACGTGCGACATGACACCTCTCTTCTACTTTTACAATTAGTTTTATGGAGAAAAAAATAGTTGGCTTTTAACCAGAGAATTATTGAAAGTATAGGTTTCGATCAATATTCTCACTAATTAATTTTCTCGATAACCCTAATTAGATTTTTGGCAGTTAACATCACCGTTTTGAAATTCGGTGCTATTAATCTGTCGCGATCACTCTATAAGAATTCGTGCGGGTGCGAAATAATATCTAATTGATTCCTTTCTCGGGTCGACTCTGTTCGACTGAGAGTCTTTGAGTTTAACGTCCTCTCAACGCGTTCAGCTAGGCCTGAATATGCGGGATACAACAAGAATGTTGGTTTCTCCGAAATATGGACGCACGCAATGAAAAAATCCATGTTCTTTACTGTTCTATGTCTGGTTGTTACTAAGATTCTCAGAAGATTGCGAAATTGATTTGACCCTACTTGCCCTCGTCGGTGAATCGCGTGGTCAAGCGCGGTAGGGGTTTTTGTTTATTCAGGAAGTTGGTGTTGGCTGTAAGTGAATTGCTAAGGATAACTAGGATTTTCGTACGTGCGTCTGTCAAATTGCTGTCAGCACTTGCGAAATTTCGCGTTCCTGCTGTACTCACTGAGCTTGAGAATGTGTTCAGCAGGTTGTGTTATGTTCACTGACCATTAACTTATAATGGCAATAATTTTGAACCAGAGCTCATTTTATCACTATCAACCAGAGCTTGAGAATCTGCTTAGCAGGTTGTGTTAAGTTCACTGACCATTAATTTATAATGGCAATAATTTTGAACCAGAGTTTATTTTATCAGTTACTGGTGTAGATTTAATTAATAGTGTGTTTATACTTAACTGCACTTAATTAATAATGTTAAGACCTGTAGTTATGGATGCATTTTTAGGAATAAGTAATCACTTAAGCAAGTTTGTTTGTTTGAAAGAGCACGTGGAGTTTGACAGACCCACAACGTATATGCTCAGCGGCTTGGGTGGGGAGGGGAGGAGAGAAGCATGGCTGAACCTCGTGTTGAACAGTCGAGATGCAAGCGGTTATAGTAGTCGGCATATACATATTATTTCCGCGGTGCGTGTAAGTGGACGCGAGACATTGTAAATGGTAGACGGCAATGGCATGACGCTTGCACGTGTGTGGAGCGAGAGGATGCGGAGCACGAGCTCTCTCCCTCTCTGTTCCTCCTCCGTGCAGTTCATTACACTCTCTCTCTCTCTCTCTCTCTCTCTCTCTCTCTCTCAGTCTCCTTCTCTTTCTTTCCTTGGCGTAGTTACTGTGTTCTTTCTTTATACATTTCAATACACGTTCTTTTATTCTTTCATTCGTCGCTTTCATCCCTTAATTTGATAACAGCGATTGAGCGGCCTTGCGTTCGCGCATACATTTATTATTAAAATAATACCTGATTTGCATACAGAATTATTTAACAATTGTATCCAAATTATTTTCGAAGAATTTTTGCTGAGTTCCTAAAGGCATGTCGAGAGCGAGGATATAAATTTCCCTCGATATCTTTCCGGATTTCTGAATTCATAATTTATTTTAAATTTTTGCAATTCGGAGTAAATTATAATCGTTTGGCATTTCAAATTTTACAATAATAAAATCTTCGCTGCCCTCAAAGCCAGCTCCTTTGATTTCTTAACCCGCGGTTGCGGGTGCAGCGTCAGCCATTCCTCGCAAGCGCTCGGGTTACGAGGGAGGCAAGGCGACAAGAATCTTCATGCATGCTTCTATTACTTTGAGAATTATAATTTGAATTTTACAGAACCAAAAACATCGCCCCTACGTCGATCGTAACACATCCTTGCATACATATTAAATTCATTATGTTAAAATAAAAATCATTTTATTGAAGAAAATGCCAGATATTGGCTTTTGTGTATCTGGTTCCAGCAATAGTAATTGTTGATTGACATTAAGGACTCATAATCTGACACCTCTGCTGATGCATTATAAACTGTATTAGCTGAAGAAAAAAACTTTTTCTAAGTAAAAAAGCTCAGTTATCGTTTTTATTTATCCCATTTGTTTATAATATTAGTATATATTATACACGGATAAATTTGAACAATCACACATTATTATAAACGTTATATTTGAAAAATGAGTTGAATGGTACAAATATAATTGTTACAAAATACAAAATTTGTAAATTTTTAATAAAAATCGTTTATAATAATAACAATTATTAACTTATTCCTCAGTTTTGCATCTCACTGTCAAACATAAGTCAATTTGTTTCACTTTTAAAGAAAAAAATAAATTTTTCTACCGTCAAACACCAAAGTTGCACATTTGTTAACTTAATTTGTTTATAAAAAATAATTATCATATTATGACAAATATATTTTTAAACCGATTGATGATGTATGTAAGCCGGTAGGACAAGGAAGAAAAAGTTTTCTTGAAAAACAACTTTTTTCTCAACTTTACGTTAAAAAACTAAATATGAACAACAATAAATGATAAAATCGGCTTCAAGAAATCTTTTAGGAATTCAACTACCTTTAAATTCCGAAAAAATCTCATATCGGCTGAAAATTGAAAGCTTAAATGATTTTTAAATAGTAAATTCCCAAAAAATCCCACTGTGCGGTGCACCGACCGGCGCTGATTAATTCAAATCCGATTTATTTAAAAAGAAATTAGCAAATTAGGGCACAAAAGTGTTTTTTAAGAGAGCGTTCACTAATCACGTAACGTTGTTTTTGCTTTTTTTACTGCCCTCCACTCCGTAACGCATTTTCCGAGTTTTTTCTGTATATTTTCATCATTAACATAATAGATATCAGAACCCCCCCCCCTCCACTAATTAATGTTACGTAATTTGTTAACGCTTCTTAATTAGAATTATCATTCAGAAATTCGAGACATGTATTTTAGGGAGAAAATTGATCGATTAACATATTTACTAACGACTTGTGAAATATAAACATTAATTGGCAATAGTGTAAACTACTTATATAAACAAATTCTCAATACACGAGACTTTCGGGTTTAATTCGGAGAAAGAATGAATTGTGTGCAGTCATAATTTGTTTATAGTGAAGCACATCAAAATTTTCGTGACAAAAATTAACTTGCTTGAAACATGATCGGTTAAGTTAAAACTTGAGGGCAATCGAGAAGCTCGATTTCATTTCAAATGTGCTCGACGTGCATCACTATTTATTTATTTAATTTCTTTGTATAAACAGTTTATACTATTGCCAATTGATGTTTATTTTTTACAAGTCATTCGTAAATATGTTGTAACGTGATTACAGTTAGGCCCTTGCTCCTTCCGGCATTGACCTAGTTCGGAAGGAGTGAGGCCCAAATTGTGACGATCGAGGTCGATGAATTCCGAAATCTAGGAAGCAGGACTTCGACTACCGATCATCAGCTCTCAGCTGGTACGCGTCATAATTATTTGCAAGACCTCACCCCTCTCGCTTGTGTCGTGAGTGCCAGTGCCGATCACCTCGCCATCATAACCCAGAACGCCTTCCACGACGTCGACGCCGACGCTGTTCTAAAGGAGAACCCTGTCACGCCGACGCCGACACGTTTTAATCGTTATTTTGCAGCTGGATCGCCCACCTCATTGTGAATGGTTTACAATTAACCCAAATTGTTCTTTAAAACTGCCTTATTGACTGCACCTTCTCTCAGCGTTCCACATTCCCATTTTCCCTTTATGTTACATTCAATTCCTGGGCAGTTAGCTACAATGTTAAACCATCAATTTTCTCCAGAAAATACAAGTCTAAAATTTTGGAATATTGATTCTAATTATGAAGCGTTAATAAATAACGTAACATTAAATAGTGCGGGAAGTAAAAAATGCGAAAAAACGTCACGTTATTAGTGAACGATCTCTTAATAAACAATTTCGTTCCCTAATTTGTTTGTAACAACAAGAAAAACTGTTCAATGCATCTAGAACCACTGAACGAAATTTTCTGAAAGTTTCTGTTCCAATCAAAAGAATTTTTGAATGAATTACGTTTAAATTTATGGCTCCGGATTACAAGCGCATCCATTTCCATAAGATTTCTTTCTTGATTTTATTAGATATTAATATCTATTACATACATGAATAAGTTTTTTGGTGGGAATATATGCGAATTACAATTATTTCTATACGTTCTGAAAATTTCCACATAAATTTTTCCGTATTTGTTTATGTAAAGACTTCACCGATTGTCATACATAACTTTTTCATTTCTTCAACATATATAAAAATTGTAATTTCTTCCAGGCGTAGGCTTCATTTTATACAATTGAAATGAAATCACTTTTAAAGAAATGAAGTGAAATCACCAATGCTTAGTGCGATGAATGCACTATCACCAAAACTTATTCAATTTTGAAATAGCACTACATTTCAGGTGCTCTTTGCTCCTGGCTAGTTGCGCTTTCAATGAAGGTTACTCTTGAGCTGTATTCTAGACCAAAGTAGAAATGATCCACACCGCTCTGATCCGCCATTAGATACCCAAAAAAAGTCTCTTCTTGGTAGTTCAAAAAGCATCGGACTACGGCAGAACAGTAACTTTTTAAGTTTCCTCATCTTCGTGGTTTCCTGCCTCAGATCTCTATACTTCTGGATCTAATTTGTATAGCTTTCCTTGATGCTTTTATTAAGGGAAATTATTATGTAGATGTTTCTGACGTATTGCGATCGATTATCAATTACCGCAATGGCTGGTCTGTTACGAACAACAGTATGTTATTCCTATATTGTATACACGATATTGGAACCAATATACACTATATTGGGTCCACGATTTTTAATTTAAAATTTTTGATAACAAGTTCGAAATCAGTGGCTCCGAAAGCCTCCGACTATCAGTTTTTACGTGAATTCGACGACTTTTTAACATTCTAGCCATCATATTGTATCGGCGATATTTAACTTTGAATTTTTAATACCAAATTCGAAATCAGAGACCAAAAAAAATCTCGAGTAGCAGTTTTCATGCAATCCAATGCTTGTTTTAAATTTGAGTCGCCATATTTTATTTTGGCCGCTTTTCTGGGTTCCCCGGCTCACCGTGGAGTAATTAATCAATGGAGTCTGTGGAATTTTATTAGCTTTGTTATGATAAAATTAGTTGCCAATTATCCTGATTTATTCAAACATTTTCCTAAGCATTTGTTTCACGACTTTTAAATATGCTCGACTTCAATTATTTGTGACTATTGCATTTAATAAAATTCCCCCCTTTCCAACTGCTACTTGTGGTATATATCTTACAGTTAAATCTTTATTCATAATCTGAATATAAATATGAAGTATTGATCTTGCCGGTACTGTCAGATAGTTTCTAGATCTTAATGGAAATCTTTGTTTATTTATTTCTAATTGTTTTCCTGCTTAGTTAATTTTTACATTTTTGTTTATACAAAATTCAGTTCTTAAAACTCCATCATGTTCAACCGGTACTTCGTCCGGAAATCAGTTAAAAATAATGGGGTATCCAAAAATATTTATTGTAATCTGACCTAATGCAAAAACTGGATAATCGTTTATCCCCATCAATCCTAAACGTTCTTCTTCCTCAATATGTGTATCAGGTTAAACCAGTTTTAATTTTATTATATTAGGTCCTGTTCCAGTATCAGTCATCATTCTGGCAGGATATTTCAGCCCTTCTGTAGAAATTTGTATGTTGTATTATATTGTATTGTATTTGTATTTGTTCAAGAATCTTGGTTAAACATATTTTCGAAATTTCGAGCGATATGAAGCAAGATCAAAATTTTCATGTCTTGAGGTGCATCACTAGCATCCAGGATTGATACTTGCTGATAATTAGGGATATTTTCCATATTGATTTTTGCTGGTATTACAGAAACGTTATCAGCGGGGTTTGGTTGAATAATAGTGTAACGGGAAGATACATTAGGGCCCTTACTCCTTCCGGCACTGACCTAGTTCAAGAGGGGTAAGGCCCGAATTTTGGCGATCAAGGTCGACGAATCGCGAAATAAGGTGAGCAGGTTGTCGACTGCTGATCGCCAGTTCTCATCCAAAGTGCGAATCCTCCGGATGAAAAACCTCACCCCATTACGCGAGTGTGAAGTGCCTGTGTCAACCTCATTCCCCAAACTTTCCACGCTAGCGCGAACACAACAACACGTGTGCGGAATAGTCCTTGATCAAGGCCAAGCGTGTTTCCACATTTCGTTCGCTCCACGACGATTTTGGAGGGCAATACGTTGTTGCTAGGCGAAATAAATTCGCAGAAAGATAACTTGAAATTAGGTAGATATTTCTAATGGTTTTTAGAAAGAGAAAATTAAGAAATTGTTAGAAGTGATAATTTAACAAGATAAATTATTTAAATAAATTTTTAAAATAAACTAGTAAAATGGAGAAATTCATGAAATTAAGATCTGAAAAGATCAAAATGGGTAAAGTGACAGATCCAGTTCCAGACAGGGAAACAGAAAATAGAGATAATGAAAGTAGGTAAGAGAATTCCGAAATACAGATAGAAAATCCGGAAATGACGAAACCCAAATAAGTTTTTTAAATCTGTCGCAAAATGTGGATAGATCAATAAGGTTAAATCGAACCATAGGCAGAGGGAACTTTTTGCAACAGATACAGTTGAGTACCCCCACGCCTCCCGAGTTTATCGCGCGAGATTCGACTCAACGTATCCCCCGTCGAATATTTTGCAACTAAGCTCGAAATTTGGCGCAAAATCAGGCAGAGTCACACTTATTTCACGCTAGGTCCCAGAAATTGGGAAAATGCAGGAAATGATTCTAGTCTTTCAGAAGCAGAATTACCAGAGGTAATACAAATTTTAGAACAAGATAGAAGATTGTTAGACCGAGAAAATTGGTTTAGAAATGTGACTTTTAGAAAAAGACAAAATAGATCAAGAACAATTCCAGAAATATTAATAAAAAATGAAAGAATTGATAGTCCTAGGAGAAATGAAACATACGAAGTAGATTCTTTCTTAAATACGAATACGCGAGTAATAAGTGAATTAGATGAATTCATTGCTTACGATGAATTCTTAAGTAGGGGAAGAGGAGCATTAAGGAAGAAACGAGAAATGATAGAAAGAAAGCACGTTAATTTAGTGCAGGAAAAATTGAGTCCGAAAGCATATAGTTCACTCGATTTGAGCGAAAATAGACATGAAGTTGAAAAAGAAAATAGGCGGTTGGAATTTAAAAGAAAATTAGAAGAAAAGGAAAAAGATGATAGACAGAAAATCAGTAGTGAACGAAGTGCATATCAAACGGTGCATTTCGAATCAGAAATTAATAAAAATAAGAAATCTAAATTGTGAAATAACTCAGAAAGAAAGATTTGAAAACGAGTACAGGTAGCCCTAGCCAAAAAGTCGTTATCGCAGAAGAGAGAGTGAACATAGAGAGGGCATTTACCGTAGGTTTGACGCGTACGGTTCTAGGTCAAGTGACAGGTTTTCAGAAAATGCCAGAAGATTAGAGAATAGAAATCAAGTAGAGGATAGCGACTCTGACAAAGAACAGAGAGAATACAGAAATTTAGGGTCACGTAGATCTAAACGAAGATCCACTTTTTCGAATAATAATAGCGTACAAGATAATAGTGGATGGTCAGATTCTAGACAAACCCAATTCCAACCCAAAATAATGCGAATATTCCAGCGGCATATTTACCGTTCGGCATGATTCAAACCCCGTTTCAGATTATGTCGAATTGGCCATTTAAATTTAAAAATAGCAAATATGATAGCTCCGTACAATTTTTAAATGACTTGTACAAATTTAAATGAGGATACTAAATTACTGATTTTGATATTCTTGAAAATTTAGATGCAATTTTATCGGAAGAAGCTCTTGAGTGGTGCCGTGTCACAAGGCACAATTGGAATTCACTAGGAGATTTTTAAAAAGATTTCATTAAATTTACATAGATGAGAAATTTTCAGAAGAGATTAGAAATAAAATTAAATTTTGTAATCAAAAGTAAGAACAAGAAATTTATTCATTTTTTACAGAAATTAGAAAATTATTTGCCAAATTACATCCCAGAAAAAGTATAGAATGGGAATTAAGAAGAACTTATGAAAATTTAGGACTGGAATATAAATTATATATTAAAAGAAATGATTTCGGAAACTTTGAAGAATTGGGAAACTTAGGAAAAGAATTTGAAACAGAAATGGTAAAATCAAATATTAGAGGACGAGTTTTAAAAGTTTCAGAAAATAAAAATCTAAACAAAAATCCAGGAAATAATCAGAGTCAGAATAATAGTGGAAACGGTAATACTCAGAGTCAAAATCAAAACAATAAAGACAATTTTGGACAAAACAGAGGTTCAAATGGTCGAGGAGATTACAGAGGTCGATTTTAAAACGGCAGAGGCAAAGGCTCTGTTCGTTCACCTTATCATTCCTGAATTTCAATGATGCGACAACTAATGTACCCACGAGCAAGAAGTTATTTTAATAACCAAAATCAGAATCAGCGAGCGATTGAAGGTTGACCAACAGTAACGTTTCCGCCCGAAGAAAATGCACAAGTAAGCAACCAAAAACCGGAACAAAAAGCTAGTAATCAAAAAAAGAACACCGGAAATGCAAATTCCAGTGCACAGAATGGGGCGAACTTTAACTCTGAAGAAAAAGAGCATAAGCGATCTGGGGAAAATCAAAGGAAGATTTCATATTATTTTTGCGGTAAATCAGGTCATATAAAAACGGAATCCTGGCATTTTCAAAATCAGGGAAACGGCCAGGGAGGATTATAAGGGCGAATATATCCTCAAACTCAAATAAAACGCCCGAAAAATTAGATTCGGATTTGGATACCCCGGATGAAATGAGATTTCATGTTGCATTAAATTTTGAAGTTTATTTGTATAGGGTGTTGATCGATACCAGTGTGACTCACTTGAAGGAACAGACATGCTTAGAAAGATAGGATGAAAAGTGGATTATGAAATTAACCATTGGTGGCTTCCAGAATTGCCTGAGATACGATATACGATTGACGCTCTTCTCGAAGCAAATCCGGAACCAATTAAAATTGAAATGCCAGGAGAGAAGAATATTAGAAAAGATATACTCAAAGTAGGAACACAGACAGGCTGGTCGAGTGTTCAAAGAGATATAAAATCAAGTAAAAATAGGAAGAAAAAAGAAAACGCAAATAAGGAAAGAAATAAGAAACGAATAGGAACGAAAGAGAAACAGTTAGTAGAAAGAGAAAATAAAAATAAGAAGGGAGAGAACGAAAGTGATAAGAGTAAGAGAGTTAAATTTGGTACCACTGTTAGGTTGAGTAATGGTAGATAGGGGGTAACCGAAAGTACGCTAGACAGCAGGAACTCGTTACCACCGTTCTCGAACGATGTCCCCCCCCTCCCCCGCCCCACCCAAGCCCTCAAAGCCTCCTTATAGCGAGCGGCGAGAACTCAACCCAGGCATGTATTCCACAGCTTATAGAAATTGTGCAGAATAGATTTCAGGTGTTGGAAACACTGGACTCTGACGAAATAAAAGGCGAAACGACACACGAAGCAGGGATGCCGAGGGTAAGTCACACGCATGGTAAAATAATAAAGAAAAGGTTAAATTCCAGGGAATATATTAATACAGATTCTAAAGGAAAAAAAGAATTTTAAAAACTTTAATACAAATATTTGGGCTGAAAATAAAATTAAATCAAGTGGTTCTCAATCAATGGTAGAGAGCGTCCAAACACATAATAAAAAGTGTTGGGAAACCAATGAAAAGCAACAAATTTCACGGAGCATAAAATTGATGTACAGGGACATGATCCTATCAAACAAAGGTATTATCATGTCTCCCTCAAAATTAAAGAAATCATGTGTGATGAAATTGACAGATTGTTAAAAAAGAGATTGTAGAACCCTGTAGTAGCGACTGGACAAATCCATTCGTAGTGATTAAAAAGCATAATGGAAAATATAGATTTTCTTTAGATTTAGGCACGTTAATGTTACTAAGAAAGATTTATACCCGGTGCCGATAAGGGCAGAAGTCTTACACACCTTACGATCGGCAAAATATACTTTGAAGGCAGATCTACATTCGGCTTACAATCAAATACCGTTAGATATATATTCTCGAGAAATTACAGCATTTGTAGTTTCAGAAAAAGGTATGATTCGATTAACGCGGATACCTTTTGGCTTATGGAATGCACCAGCAACATTTCAACGTCTAATGGATAAAACAATTACTCCGGATTTAAAGCCAAACGTTTTTTGCTATTTAGATGATATAGTAATAGATTCAGAAACTTTCGAAGAGCACATGCATTATTTGAACTTAGTTTTGGATATATTAAAAGAGAAAAGTTTAAAGATCAGTCCAGATAAGTCCGAATTTGGCTGTTCTGAAATTAAATATTTAGGATTTGTTGGAAATAATAAGGGCTTATAAATTGATGAAGATAAAATAAAACCAATTTTAGAGTTCCTGAGATCAAAAACGCTTGATAGGAATGGCTTCATGGTATAGGCGATTTGTGCTACATTTTTTGGAAATCATAGAACATTGAAAAAAATTGGATCATTGGAAAATGCATGGAAAAAACGACTATTCAAGTACGCATTTTTAGGACGAAATAAAGATTTCCCGGCGTTACCGCCGGGTTTAGATGGTACCTTGTAGTTTTTCTAAGGGCGCTTGACCCCTTTGGCACAGCAAATCCAAGTGAAAAGTCAGAAAATCCTTGCTGGAAAAAGATGCTTCGGCCGGCACATGTACACACTAACTCAACCACACAGCCACGCGTGGATTTTCCAGAGCACGCTCAAACACGTCACTTGCACTACAAAACCGCACTCCCGAAGCTTCACAATAAAACATCACGCCCGAAATTACTTACGAATAACGACGGATCGCGATTATTACCTCAAACACAGTAAAAACGGAATGTAAAACTGACATGAGAATCAGTCGACAGCATCAAGAAAATTTCATCGCTAGAGCCATCTGGAACGAATTGAGAACGCCATGGCAACACAAACCAGGGCCGT